>PVJH01002587.1:0-164265 GCA_004026705.1 Nesogale talazaci | reverse complement strand
GTGTAGAGGTATGGATAGGTAAAGGAAATCATCAAGAGAGACTGATGCTCCCCAGCGGTAGCAAAAGCAGAAAGTCCATACTCTCTAGGGCTGAAGAGGAAGAGAGGGAGTGCTTTCTGGGAGGCTTGAGAACAGTCTCTTTCTAGGAGTTCTGGACATACTGGTTTCTGTCCAGATCAGAACACATGAAGAAAGGAGGAGGAAGAAATGGATACCCTCCCATCTTCTTCTAGAGCTCTCCTTTGACCATCAGATACAACTAGAAGTTAGATGGTAAAGGAATGTGTGATGTAACTTATAAGCATTAGCACTTTGGGACATGGAGCAAGCACCGGTTGGTGTCATGTCAATTCTCACTCAAAGCAACCCCTTGGATATCACAGGAGAACTGGACTCCTTAAAGTTTCCAGTGTTGCTCTTGCCCTGTCCCCACCAAGCTGTGCGGAGGCGGAGGCTATGCTGTGTTCAAAATTTGGTCCCACCCATAATCTACTGCCATGGACAAAGAAGGCATTGCTGCTGGAGGTGTCATGGATGTTAACACTGCTTTACAAGAGGTGCTGAAGACCGCCCTCATCCATTGTGGCTTACCACATGGAATTCTCAAGTCATCAAAGCCTTAGACAATTTGGTTCTAGACTGGCAGTTGAATCCAGTGGAACCAACACTCACTTGTTGGATGTATACCAGCAGGTCCCCGGACCATTTATACCTGGCAGTGCTGCACAAAGTTAAAATCGATGTCTGAGCCAGTAACGGGCACCAAGCTCATCTTTGTGTGCCTGTATCCAACTGTGATGAGCCTATGTATGTCAAGAGAGTGGAAGCCCTGCGTGCTGAACACCAAATCTACCTCATTAAGGTTGATAACAAGAAACAAGGAGAGTGGGTTGGTTTCTGCAAAATTGATAGAGAAGGAAAACCCCGGAAAGGGGTTGGTTGCAGTTGTGCAGTTGTTAAGGACTATAACCAAGAATCTCAAGCCAAGGATGTTATTGAAGAAAACTTTAAATGCAAAAAATGAACAAATAAAACTTTGCTAATTGTTAAAAAAGAAGTTTCCAATGTCTGTGACCTTTCAGAAGTAGACCTCAGGTCTTTCTTTTGAGATATCTGGGACCACTTGTACCACCAGCTTTTGGTTAACTTTTATATCATTCAGGCACTGAAAAACAGAACAATTAACTGAATGGAAGAGACTAAAAAAAATTATCAACACAGCAGAGATCCTAAAGCCTATAAGGAGAATAGGGCTAACCAACCCTGAGGGCTAATTCCCAGAGGGAATGTCATTTAAGGGCAAAAGTGAGTTTGGATGACAAGCAATGTTCCCAGCCAGACCTCGGTATTCACATAGCATCCGGATTTGTGTCCCACATACCTGCCAGAGTATTCCGTGCAGTCATAGACACCAAATACTCTGGCCCAATCATAGCTGTGAAGGCAAAGGGGTTGTGCTAAGATTCTGGACCTCACGCATCTTCTCTGCTTCTTCTTCAGGACAAAGATCTGGGCAGGAAATAGATGTCCTTGGTGACATTCATGGGAAGAGAAGAGGTGATTTAGATCAAATAATAAAAATAATTACAACAATGGATAGTAATGATAACAACACATGGGTTGAGCTTTTCCTATGTGCCAGAAACAGTGCTTGCTTAATTAAGTTGTATAATCCTTTCCCAAACCCTAGAAGATATTGGCTGTAATTACTCCTATGTGTAATTACTCCTAAGGCTACCACCTGTGTGTCATTTTATCTTACTGGTGGTGGCTGGTATGCTAGTTATGCCACCAGTATTTCAAGTAGGAACAGGGTCACCATGATAGGTATCATCAAAGCCTCCAATCAAATAGCAACTTGGAAGAAAGGCTGGGGATCTTCTGACAATGAGCCCGTGAACACCCTTTATCATTGTGTGCTCAAGAAAGTCCTCCTGATTTCCTGTTCCTGGATAGGTGCTCCTCTTGGATGGGCTCCCAGCCCCTATGAGTCCCCATTTCAGTATTTAGCCTCAGCATGGTCCTGAGTTTTGTTTGCCACCCTGAGCACAGGAAAAACTTCATATAAGCTGAGATATGTCTACCTTGGTATCCCCATGTCCAGAGCCCAACCCAGTGTTTGTAACGTGACAAGTTTTTGGTAGATATGTGGTAAAGGTATTCAGCTATGCAGACACAGACACCCAGAGCCCAGCTCACTCTATGTCCCAGTCATGGTGACAAGTGTCTTATGCAGAAGAGCCCCAGTGGAGGAAGAATGCACTGACTTGGTCTGGAAAGGAACTCCTCCCCACCGCTCATGTTTCAGTGAAACAATCCCCAGGTCCATAAGGGGAACAATATCGCCAATGAGCTGTGCCTACCTTAGAATAATCAACCATTTTACATTTATCTTGGTAAATACCCAAGAACAAGGTTCAGAAGCACTAGGAAAGAAAAGGAAATGGAAACAAGAAGCACAGGCAGAAGTGAGATATATGAGGCTACATTGTAGGATGACAATCGAAGCTATGAAACAAATGCTTATGACTTGTTGAAGAGAAAACTGGCCTGCTCTGTAAACCTTCACTCAAGTCACAATAAAAGGTTTCAAAACTAAAATACATGTTAAGAAAAAAAATGAGGCTGATCAAATAAATTGGCCCCAGATGATACCATTAGAAAGTTCGCTAATCAAGGAATGGGCACTTTCTACTCCAGCTCTCTGTTTTTCCCAACTTCTATTTCCACCATTGAGTCCAAGATTCTGTCGTTTACTGCAGCTTCAAACCTGAATTCTCTTTCACTAGATTTTCTCCCAAGTACCTCACCCATTCTCTCCGGCCCCAACCCATTTTAGCTAGCAAGTAGAATATTTTGTTGCGAGTTCATCTGTTGAGTTGTATCCCCATTGTTTCCGGACCCTTTTATCTTCTGCTCCCACTCAGTCATCTCCTAAACAACTTCTGGGCTACTTCAATTACTTTCTCAAGAACCAGCTCAGTGCATAACACTTAGTGGGTACTCATGTTATAGGAATGGATACTTTCTCCATAATATTGTTTCTCAATCTATCTTTTCCTCACCCATTAAAAAATCTTCTAATTCTTAGAAGACCTCAAATGCTTCATCAAAGATATACAAAGCTTTCTCCCACCTGTCCTTTGTTGTCCCATCTACCCAGCAGACACTCCCTTTCCCCCATTATTTCCTCCTGTATCCTTTGTAATTCTTACCATTCTTCTGCCTTCGTTCAATCTGTTCTTTGTGTTTGGAATGACTTTTTCTTCCTTTCCCTTCCCTTTCAGGTCCATTAAACAACTTCTTATCCATCTATACAAATGTTCTTAATTTATTCCAGAAATTCTTATTGAGCACCCACCAGTTGCCACTGTTCAAGACTGCATATACATCATGGAACTGAAAACAAAAAACCAGAAGAGCCTTCCTACATGATGTTCACAATCTGAGGACAACATGGTAGCAAAAGCATCACATCTGCTTGGAAATGGACAGTGTGTGGCAAAGGAAGACAGAAATCGTGAACCTCAGCAACCTCTTTCAAAGAGTCTTTTCCCAAACTCTTCCTGTATTCTCAGAGAGAATGAATCACCTTCCTGGATCCCCAATATGATCCAGCATCCCCAAGTGTAATGAACTGTTTTGTGCACCTGACTCCCCCAAATGGCTGATTCAGTCTACTCTGAATCAGAATATCAAAGATCATTCCTTGGGACCGGGGGAGGGGGTGGAGGGGGAGGAGTAAGAGGAGGAAAGAGAGACTCCAAAGAGGCAGAACAGGAAAATTTCAGAGAGGAGGGAGGAGTGGCGGGGGGTATCGAAACTGCGGATAAGGGAGTGAAAGCTGGGCTCTGGGGCCAGATAAGCAGTGACATCTGTAGATATGCCCTGCAGATCCTGTAAGTTGAAAAGTACCTTTTCCACAAATGCACAAACACTCACGCCCTAAGCTGGATTCTGTCTCAAGTCTTGAAACAGTAGAAACCCTGGTTTTGGAGTGTTCAGCCCTGCAAACCAGGTCTTTAGCTTTGGAATGCTTCTGAGGTTTCCAAACGTCTTAATGGCTTTCAGCCTACTCTTCTAAGTTGCCTTGGGAAGTATGTGCATGCCATCAACAAGTTAAAGCCACCAAGGAGATGACTTAGGAGAACAAAATGAGAATTGCCAGTAACTGTTGGCCTTTTTGTAGAATAAAGGTTTTCAGACTCTACTAAAATGAAGCAAAAATGCTTAATGGGGGAATAATATACTTTGCCAATTGGACAGCATCTTGTAAGAATACAAAGTATTCCAAAACATAGAAGGAGAAGTGTGCCTTGATATAGTAAAATGGAGAAATTCTGTATTTGTACATGAGCCAAATGTCAGTTCCCTCAGACCTCTCGTTCTCTACCCCTGGAGGCAATATTGTTCTAGAGAAGCTTCTGAAGGACTCCTCCCAACCAAGTGAAGACTTTCCAGACAAAAGCAGATAAGATACTTATCTTATTATATCACTGTGGCTGTTAGAAGCTATCTACTTTGTTCTGACTCATAGAAACTCTAAGGAAACACTGCTCAGTCCTACACCATCCTCACAATCATTGCTGTTTGAGCCGTGTTAAAGCCCATGTTTCAATCCATCTAGTTGAGAGACCTCCTCTTTTCGATTGACCCTCTTTATCTATGTATTTATTTAGAACCAATCATGATGCTCTTTTCCAGAAACCAGTCTGTTCTGCCATCAGAAGTATGTGCAGCAAAGTTTCACCAACCTTTCTTTTTCTAAGTAGCATTCTGGATGTACTTCTCCCCAAACAGAAGTTTTATTTTCTGGAAGTCCCCAGTACACTTAATATTCTTCAACCAACACCAGAATTCAAAGGCACAGTTCTTTGCTTTTTCATAATCATTTCCTAGATTTTGCAAGATATGAGGTGATAAAGACAAAAGGTTGGGTTGGGTCCACCAGAATTTTCAGTGTGATACCTTGCTTTTTAACACTTTATTTATTTTTTTTTTGTGGCATCACTGCCCTGGTGGGAGTAGGAAGCCCACGCTTTTTAACACTTTAAAGAGATATTTTGCAGCAGTCACCCCCCAAAAATGTGTCATGTGATTTCTTAACTATTGTTTCCATGAACATTGATGGAATACAAGTAAAATTAAATCCTTGACAACTTCAATATTTTCTCCATTTAGTAGGATGATACTTAATGATATAGCTGTGAGGGTTTTTGTTTTCTTTATGTTGAGATATTACATAAGCTGAAGGTAATACTTTTTATCTTCATCAGTAGTACTTCAAATCCTCATTACATTCAGCAAGTAAAGTTGTGTTGTGTGCATATCACAGGTTGTTAAAAAGCCTCCCTCCAATACCAATCATTCTTCTTCATATTGTGCAATGGCCCAGATTATTTTTTTCAGCATACATATAGAATAAGTATGATGACATAACTTTGGTGCTCATCTTTCCTGACTTAAAACCTGGCAGTGTCCTCTTGTTTCCGTAGAATGGCTGCTTCTTCGTCCATGTACAGGCTCCTCTTGAACACAATAATCAACACAGTCAAATGCCTTGGAAGAGTCCGTGAAATGCAGATAAGCATCTTTCAGGTGTTCACTGAAACCTTTCAGTCAAGTTCTACCTTACTTAATTCAACAGGGTTACCCCCTGATCCATGTCCTCTTTTAAATTCACTTGAATTATATTCAGCACACTTTTACTTGCAATGAAGGTAATGGTATTATTCAATAACTTTCACAACCAATAGTGTCACCTTTCTTTGACAGGGTACAACTATGGTTCTCTTACAGTTGATTGGCCGATAAACTGTCTTCCAAATTTCTTGGCACAGATGAATGTTTCCAGTGCTTTATCAACTTGTTGAAATATTTCAATTGGTATTCTGTTAATTCTAGGGATCTTATTTTTCATCAATGTCTTCAGGGGACTTGTGTTATAAGAATTCCAGGAAATTTGGGAGACCCCCATCCAAACATAATGGCAAACCAATTTCCTATTGTGTGAGGGGGGATTCAAAATGTACGTGGGAAAATGGTATTAAAATAAAATATATTTTTCCACAAACTTTTTGAAGCACCCTCACAAAAGGATTATTAGAAGGCAGAAATGAGAAATCACAATGAGACACACCTGCAATTAGATGAGAAAGGGGAGTGTGGGGGGCTGGTTGTATCGTTACAGCTACCAGATGGGTATCTGACTCCAGGCATTTGGTGGTCACCTTCTTCCTGAGCATCAGCAATCTTACCTTGGAATGCAAGTTGCACAGACATTCTTGATAAGCATCTTGGACAAACTTTTCCTCACATTCTTGACTCCCACCCTTATTTACTAAGTGTAGTTAAAGTTTTACAGTGCTTTCACTGCAGAGCAACACAGAAACAAGGCTGACATGAAAATGGGGTCTAAAATAAGATGGATTCTAATCTAGACCTGGATCAGTCAGTTGAGTTATGCCAAACTCCTCAGTTTTAGAGGTTTGCTTACACAACCTTTCACATAGAAAGGTTCTCATTTAATGTCACACCCCCTCATGGTATTATCAACCCTAGTCTATAGTTGAAATCGAACTGGAAGGCAGAGGTTAAGTAATTTGATCATAAGCGTCAGCCCCAAACTCACTGCCAGCCAGTCAATTCTGACTCTAAAGGGATGGCGACTGGGAGCAGAGGCACCTGAGGCTGCAGCACAGAGACCATGGGGCAGAGGAAAAGAGACAGTACGAAACCAGAGGTGGCAGCAAGAGGCCCATGAGACAGAACAGTTGGGCAGCACAGAGACTGGGAGACTGATCCAGAGCAGTCAGCTGGCTTCCTGGCCCCCAGAGACTGAGGCCAAGGGACAAAATGTCTGAGAAGCTGAATGCTGGAGAAAGACTTGACTGAGGAGAGTGCTGCTGTACAACAAAACTGTATCCTTGCTGTTGACTGATCTTGGCTTGTGATAATCTGTTAACTTCCCTAATGAGCCCCCTAAATTATGGCTATTCTGTGAGTTCTGTATGGCGGTGATTGCAACAGATTATTGAACCCAGTATAGATGATATAAAGCACCATGATAGGAACAGTTGGTGTAAGAGAAGAAGTAACAGAAAAATGGAGGGTGGAGCATATCTGACCTCAACCTTGAGGTCAGAAGGAAGCCAGAGGAGATCATAGATAGCCCCTCCAGACCCTGTTATGCAATATGCTTCATGCTGTTTACTGAAAGAGTTGAGCAAACCAAGGAGTTTGGAAACAGACCCGGGTAGTGTTTGTTGCCTTCTACCTAAGTGGGGGGGTGTCATTGTGAGTCTGACCCAACTCAAGAGCACCCAAGGACGCAAAATGTGGACAAGTTCTAAGAATTAGATTAGTCATCTATCTTGAGTTTTGTAAGAGCGAAGGAGCGCTCTCCACAATACTGTGCTGGATACTAAGGAAAGCTTTCCTTCCTTGCATCTAAATAGAAAACACACTTCCCTTCATCTTTGTCTTTCACTCTGCTTTCTTCTGTTATGTGGATTCATCAGGGTCCTAGAAAAGACCTGCTCCTTGGCTGAGCGACACAGAGCTTGCCCTCTCACGTGCTCACTGACATTACCCCAGCAATGTCTGTCCCGTTTTCTGTCCTGCGCCGCTGATTCTCCTTTTCAGAGTTGATCATTCTCATCACCCTACAAACATGCTATGGCTCTAGTCTCCTCTCCAAAATCTCTTTTACTATTTCCTCTCCAGTTTCCAAATCAGGGAATAATGAAGGTCCCAAGGTTCAGTTCTTGGACTCTTCTGTTCTGCACCCACCTGGGTTCCATTGTGTCTAATCCACTATTATACCTTTAGATATTATTTATCTACTGTACACAAAGTCCTCGGGTGACTGATAGCCAAAAGTTTGATAGTTTGCATCCAACTTATGGATCTTCAAAAGAGAGGTCTAGTGATTAATTCCCCCAAACTCAACTCCTGAAAACCCTTGAGGTCACAGTTACATTCTGATACATTTAGTGTCACCATGAGTTGGAATCAACTTGACAACATCTGCTTTTAAAAATCCACTATGAGGGAAGAAGATGGCATTTATCCATGTGTGCATTCCTTTTGATACACAGTGGAGAGTCTGGGTCATGAATTAATTATTTATGCCACCCAAGGGCTACTAACCACAAGGTCATCAGTTTGAAACAACTAGCCACTCCTAAGGAGAAAGATAAGGTTTTCTGCTCCTGCAAAGATTAACCATCTCATGCTTGCTTTGGCAGCACATATACTAAAATATTCACCATCTCAGGGATCCACATGAGCAGTTCTATTCTGTTCCAAAGGCTGGCTATGAGTTTGAATCAACTAAGCGGCAATGACTTTAGGTTTGAAAGGTATAAAGGAAGGCGTGAACATTGAACAGATGTGGGAAGGTGAATGGAAGGAACCTCAACCATGAATATGCACAGGTTTGGCAGAGAACATGTCTATGTATACTTGTTTATGCATAGATACATGTACAAGAGTATAGTATGCATACAGGGGAGAAATATATGCACTATAACCAAACACTGTGTGATAATGAGTCATGGACATGGAGACTTAAGACCACAGTCTTAGGGGACACATTCATTGGTGTAACAGAGTCCAAAAAGACAATCTTCTGCATCCTGCTTTCGTGAGTCCTGCCTGAGGTCTTAAAAGCTTATGAATGGTCGTGGGACCTCCAAATGAAGCCAACCTGATCTCTCCCCATCCACAGGCAAGAAGAGTGAAGAAAATCAAAATGCTCCAGCTCAGTGCCTTTAGAGAGCAGAGCCGAGAAGAGCTGTTCCCGTGCGTTTCCAAAACGGCACTCCTTTCCAGAAATGGGAAGTCTCATCTTTCTCCCAAGGAGTGGGTCGTGTTTCTGACTGTCGACCTTGCAGCTCACAGCCCAACATTAGTACAGAGAACCAATGGACGTGAACAGCAGTCTCCACTGCTTGGAGACCAGACGAACAATAGTAGAAGTGTCTGGACAGAGTGGGAGAAAACGAACACCTTGAACAGAATTCAAACTGATGAAAAGACCAGGCAGATGGAACTTCCAGGACATGAATCCTTCCATACCTTCCAGTCAGTAAGTCACACTACCCCACCCCTCCCGGGGTTCAACTTTCAGCCAAACAACTACAAAACTGCAAAGGGAGTAAGAGCGCCAAGGAGGAATGTATAACTCAGGACAAGCATCCACAATGCAACCAAAAGAGTAGTATATGACTGAGTCAAAGCTCAGAAGGCAAGGAAAGAGGACAAAAGGGAAACAGGAAACCGAGGAAGACGAGGTAAAGGTGAAGGTACCATAAAGGGTTTGCAACAAATGTCATGAGAAAAAAATGTGTATGAACTACTGAATGAAAACTAACTTGCTCTGTAAACTTTCACCCAAACCACAATAAACTGGTTTAAAAAAAAAAAGAAAAAGGAACGAGTGGAGACCATTTCTGAGAATAGAATGCCTCTTCAGGGGAGAGTATCTCTGGAGGTTCCCCTCAGCTCCCTCCCACTGCTGGGCCTGGTACTTCCCTCCACCCTGGCAGGCGGTGACAGGAACTGCTAGTTCATCCGTGATGGAGAAGCATGTGGGGGGCGGAGGATAGAGGAGTTCTGAAATAGTTAACAGTTGGACATCGTTGGAGGTTTAAAATAGTTCAGAGTGGCTAGAATAGGAAAAGCTCCTTGATGGCTGCAGTGAATGTGTCTGTGTGGTTTTCCGAGGCGGTGGTTAACTGCACAGGTGTGGCTGCAGTCGAGTGGAGCCTTCTCTTTAACCAGAGTTAGGGTTTGGCCCAGCAGGTAAAGTGAGTGAAGAGGGAGTAAAGGAAACAATATTTCAAGGATGATGGTGAAAGTGACCTTGTGCAAGGTCAGGAGAATGTGCTGTGGAGCCCAGTGGCTAGGAAAAGTCAGAGTGGATTTTAAATGGGGACTGTCCCTGTGCTTCACCCCTTCCCAATGTGGAGTAGTCACGCCTTCCTGTCAGCTCTCATGGGACCATGCATTTACCTGGTCACAGCTCTGACTCCATCCTGTTTCATGCCTGATTTACCTTTAGACCTTCCTACCTGTATAAGTATCCTGAAAGATATTGTATCCCAACGTCAGACCTAGGAAGAAACTCAGTAAGCATTCCCTGATTGATGTAGAATAATTGTATTTAATGGAACCCAGAGCATTTTCTGTGACAATTACAAGTCCTCAGGTTTGTACAGAAGTTCTGCAATTCATAAAGCAATTTTGTAAAGACCATTTTAACATTTAAAAAAATGTTCTTTCCAACTGCTTCATGCGCATGTGAAAGCTACCCAAAAGAGAGGCAGAGAGAAGAATGGATAGGTGGTATGCACAATGGTGTTGACAAAAATGGTTGCATATTTCACCAGGCAGCCAGAAAAGCAAACAACTTGGTCTGAAAAGACATATCACCAGGAAGTTCCTTTGTAAGCAAGGGTGGCACGACTTGGGATCACTTTCTTGGAGCCTATCATTAAGGAAGTCCAATTGCTGGATGACTAGTAAATATTCCTGTGTAGGGAAAGAAAAAAAATAGATATGTGTACATATATGTATATGTCTGGAATTGTTGTGGTACTTTTGGGGGGAAATGTCTTAAAAGCAGGAAAAGTTCAGAAACATTAATGTGAAATGGCACATGTTTTACTGCAAATATATTTACCACCACTATTAAATTAAATGAAGATAACCCATTGACTTGATGGTTCAAGTCAATTCCAACTCAGAGTGCCTCTCTGTGACAGGGTAGAATTGCCCCTGTTCTGAATTTAACTCTTAAGAGCCTCATCTTTCTCCCAGTGTGCAGCTGGTGCTTTTAAACGACTGACCTTTTGACTAGCAGCCCACGTGACCCACTATGCCAGTCCAAGAAGAAGTAGTAGGCTCTGAGTGAGATGAAATGACACACTAGCCACCTGTAGCAGTGATCATAGAGCTGGTACAGCACCAGGCGGTGTTTTGTTCTGTTATGCAGAAAGTCTCAGGCATCTGTGGAACAGCAATGAACAACAACAAGACAAGGAGTTTCCCATCTAGGATCTTATTTCAACTGTAGCACAATGCTGCTACAAGGAAACCATTCATTCATTCATTCATTCATTCACTTGACTACTCATTATGGAGTACTGGTGACAGGAACGTGACTAGGCCTTGGAATGCAGTAGTACCTAAAACAGACACCAACTCCTGCCTCATGGAACATTTTACACATGGGAAGACTGAGGCTAGCTGCAACCTAGCCAAGGTCACAGGCTTACAGGTCAAAACCTGAATTGGGATACAGGGTTGTTCAACTTCCAGGATAAGGAGCACATTTCTTACCATGCCAATTACCTCAAGGGATCTGTGCTCCACCGTGAGTTGTCTTTTTTTTTTTTTTTCTCCCAACTTGACAACAAATAAAAAGAGACTTGGCAGAAAGCCACACCCTGGGAGCACCTTGGAATTCCTTACCTTGTCTGGTGTGTGTCTTGCCAGAGTCAAACAACAGAAGCCATGCAGCACTGCGAACACAGCGTCTGCTTGTGTGCAAACCCGCAGGCATTTTTAGCAACTTTGAGGAACATAAAGAAAGCTGTTCGTTTTGTTTGCACATATTTTTTGCCTCTGCAGAAGGCTTTTCACCAAGCAGAGCCTCCACGTTGCCTTTGATTTGAACTTAAGACACGCGATGTCTTTACAATTTACTAGCTTACAGTTGAAGACCTCTCCTGGGTTTTCCCATGAGGAGAATGCATGTGCATTATTAATCATGGATGCAACCTCCCAGGGTGGTTGTGGGGATTTATATGATCCTGTGGCAGCACCAGGCAGTCTGCAAGCTTTGTGCCAGGGTGGAAGACAGGGGTTAAGCATAAATAGAAGCAGCTTGCCGAGGGACGGCTTCATTAGAGTCTGAAGGGGCTTGATTGGAATCCCAGCATCATTTCTGACCAGCTGGAGAAACTTTGGCAAGTGACTTAGACTCTGTTCACACCTCCAGTTTCAATGTCCCTCCCACCACTGCCATTCAGCTGATTCTGGCATTCTTTTTGAGACTGTAAATCTATACAATAGAAGACAGCCTCACCTTCCGCTCTCACAACACTTGGTGGGTTTGAACCCCCAGCTTTGTGGTAAGCAGTCCAACACCTAAGACCTAACACCACAAGAACTTTCCATTTCAATTTCCATCATCAATAAGAAGGCTAATATATATCGCTGAGAATCATTATGAATATTAGAAATAATGTGGGTGTGTGTCTACCCCTTAGATTATTTTGTGACAAATACCAAGGATCACAACATGTTTGGAGACATTTTTTCCTATTCTCTAAACACTTATTAGGCATTACAAAGAAACTTTACATCCAACAAATCACGCATTACACTCATCAAAGCTATATGGTAGGAATTTAGGATCCCTGGTAGTATAGAAGTCATATGTTGGGAGATAATCTGCCTGACGGTAGTTCAAAACCACCAACAGCTCCAAGGGAGAAAGACTTGGTTTGGCTTTCTATTCCAATAAAGAATTATATTCGCAGAAACCTCCAAGGGATCACTATGAGTTCTCATTGATTCAACAGCAGTGCATGGTTTTGGAAACAGATAGATTAGCAAAAAAAGAGAACTGTGGTAGTTGCATAATTTTATGTCAACTTGAAGATACATAAACGTGTCGGGATAATATTCAACCTGTCAGGTCACAGCCTGATGAAACCTTCTGAGGGTGTGGTCTTCTCATAAAGAGGACCCATGGAACCTCCCCCCTCTCTCTGCCTTCACCATTCTGCTGACCCTGGTGACTTCCAGAGCCTTGTGATCCTACTACCACCATTGGATTCACATGACTTTGCACCCACCAGCCTGTGATTGCCCTGCATTTACATCATCGCATGAAGAAGGCCTTGTGGACTAGTACAGGACTTATGGACTTGAGTTGGACTGGGTTGAAATGTTTTCTTGATATGTGATTACTTTTTGATATAAAGTTATGTCTTATATCTTCTGAGGGTCATGGGATTTGCTTCTCTAGTCAACCCAGCCTAATACAAGGACCTTAGACAAGATGTATTGACACAGTGACTGTATTAATGGGCTTACGTATAAGAACGATTGTGAGGATGGCGTAGGACTAAGAGGTGCTTCATCCTGCTGTATATCAGGTCCCAGTGAGTCATTACCAACTGAATAACCCCAAATAACAACCATAGATACATACACATAGTCTCTGAAAAATCACTTGTCCAAGGTTTTTTAGCTCGCAAGTGAGGTTTCAGATGGCCTAGCCCTAAAGTCTTTGCTTTGCATTCTAATGTATAGACTGAACGGTGTTCATTGTGCTTCATTTATACAAGGAGTGCTGGAGATGAACTGCTATTACCTTCTAAACAGTGACATAAAGTGCTCATGAGCTTCCTGTTTTTCTGGTTCACTTCCCCATTGTGTACCACTTCCTTCAGAGAGATAATACTTCTGCGTTCACGGTCCACTTGCCATCTACCTCAGAATCATCAAGGGAGCTCATCAAAAATGCAAACGCCCTGATGGTGTAGTTAGGCTTTGGACTGCTAATTGCAAGGTCGGCTCTCAGAAACCACCAGCTTCTCTGTAGGAAAAAGATGAGGCTTTTAATTCTTGTAAAAACTTACCGTCTTGGAAACCCCCAGGGGCAGTTCTGCCTTGTCCTATAGGGTCCCTTTGAGGTGGAATCAATGGCAGGGAGTTTGCAGTTTTAGACTAATTAGATTCATTGAATCAGAATTGCTGGACATGACAATTTACCAAGCTATTCAGATGATTCAAACATGCTTGCAAGATCGAGACCAACCTTATTTTGGTGTAAACAACCCAGGAAACACTGGTTTAATGGCAAACAGAAAATTGTTTAAAAATAGGAAAACACATTATAGTTAGTTTTTATGTCAATTTGATAAACTCATGTGAAGGTAGGGGTAGCATCCAATCTCTCTCTCAAGACACAGTCTAATGACATCTACTTGGAGTGTGATCTTTTTGTAAGAGAGACATTGAGAAGAACTGATCTCTCTCTAGTCCTTTTTCACCTTCCTCTTCATCTGGAATGGACCTGTGGCCTGCCATTTCTGAAAACTGTCCTTGCCATATTCCTGCAAATCTTGGACCATGTGCTTCTGCACCCACCAATCCATGATCTCTCAGTTTTCCAGCTTCAGTCACTGGCAGCAATGTAAGTCTAACATCTGACCCACGGAATTTGGATGGGCTGAGCTGTGCCACTTTCTTGATATAAAATTATTTCTTTATATATAATGTTCCTTCTTATACATAAATGACAGCCATTGGTTTGGTTTCTAAAGAAAGCTCAGCATACATTTGAAAAGCCACCTTGTATTAGGCATAGGATGTTTTCAATAGGGAAAGGCAGATCATAGCAGGGGGACAGGTGGTCCCTGATTTTCCAATAGTTATTACCAATAAAGAGATCAGGTTGGGAGGTCAGCTAGGAAGAGTCAACATCCAAGTTGTGTGGCATAGTTGCCATGGGTATCCTCCATAAAAACCCAAACTCATTGTCATTAAGTTGATCCTGACTGCTGGCAACCCCGCAGGAGAGATTGAGACTACCTCAAAGAGTTTTCAAGGCTGTCATTGAAACAGAAGCAGATTGAAACAGAAGCAGAAACAGAAGCCATTGTCCCACACAATGGCTAGTGGATTCAGACCACCTAGCTTTTGCTAGCAACCAAGCACTTCATGCATCAAAGCAGATATCCTGTGCCATCAGGGTTCCTTTGGGGGCATCCTCAGTGGCAAGTAAAACATGATGTCATCAAGTCTGACAGCAGATAATGGTAGAGGACCAGGAAAGAAGGAGATGTGCTTGACACATAGGTAGCAGGAATCAGGTTCTGAGAAACTGGTTGGAAGAAAACTCAAACCTGGGCTTCCAACAGAGAACTCTGGCATGGTTAAAATGGTTAACACATGCTACTGCTAATCAAAATGTTGGAAGTTTAAGCTTAGCCAGAGGCTCCTTGGAAGAAAAGCCCAGTGAATTACTTCTGAAAACCTTACAAAGTACAGTTCTACTCTGATCCACACGTGTGAGATCACCATAAGTTGGTATCAACTTGTTGTCAACTGGGAGAGGGATAAGAATCTTCAAGAAGAACCTTGGTTTTTAGAAAAGAAATATGACAAGATCTTGTTTATGGGCCAAAAGTCCAACCTCTAGACCAGTGATTCTCAATCTTCCTAATGCTGTGATCATTTAATATAGTTCCTCATGTTGTGGTGACCCCCAAACATAAAATTATTTTTGTTACTACTTAATACCTGTAATTTTTGCTATTGTTATGAATTGGGTGACCCCTGTGAAAGGGTCATTCAATTCCCATAGGGATCTCGACTCAAAGGTTGAGAACTGCTTCTCTCAACAGACTTAGGACAGAAGGTTAGAGAGAAATTGGGAATGACAAGAACTTGATGCAAACTACTGAGTGAAATTCAAAAGGATCTAGCCAGGGGGGAGCCCCTGGGGAGAAGATATGCCCATGCCAGTGGAGCTGCAGAGACCTAGAGGCAGGTGCATGATTACAGCCTTTATTTCCCAAAGTAGTAACCATGGTCACCTTTCGTCCCAGGATTTGCCACTTGTCGAAAATACATGGGAATGGATGCTGACTCACTGCTATTGTGACTTCAGTCAAGCTCATCTCTGACTCTGGGCCTCAGTTCTGGTAAGTGAGGATCTATATTTTATTACTATGGGATCCCTTTCCCCTCTTGTACCTACCTACCTCCTAGAGTTTCTAGGAGACTTAACTACTGTGTGGATGAATGTGCCAGACCAACACATGCATCTCAGATGTGTTATCTTGCTAGTTTCTAACTGTTTGGTACATATCCATCTTCCTTCTAAGCAGAAAATAGGAGACAATTCCCTAATGAATTAAAACTAGAGTTATACCCCGCCCCCCACCTGTTTGGTCTGGCTCACGCTATGAATGAGGTTGGATTGTCTCAAGAAACAAAGTCAGGGACACTCCTATATGGATAAGAAATAACTTAATACCAAAGAGTAATTTTATATCAGGAAGGCATCCAAATCCACTTTAATTCCAAGCCCGTGAGCTGGATGCTAGGTGTGGGAGACATACCTCACCATGCACTAGTGTTTCAGAAAGATGAAGCCTGATTCAGGAAGATTATCGGCTGGTGGGTACAGAGCCATGTGGATTCAAGGTCCATGAGAAGACAATAGGGCAACAGTCCTCAAAGTTGGGTAGACCACATGATGTCACCCCTAAAGGTAGACACAGAGTCCCAGCAAGGGGAGAGTTGAAGGGTCAGAGACAGGAAGACCAGTTTTCATGGTCTTTCTTATAGAAAAGGTCACAACCCAAGGAGACAGCATCAGGCTGAGACCTGATTGGTAGGTGGGATTTCACCCTATGGTTTCACACAGAATCAAATTGATATGAAATCTATTAGCCACACACTGGCCTCAAAAGAGAGAAAGCTCCCTGTTGACAGCAGAGAGCCTGCTGGGAACATAACATACTCATCTTTTGTTAATGCAATCATCAAAAAAAAAAAAAAGACACACATATGAAGAAGACATCTAGGGCACAAAACTATCTATGTGTTACCCAAATAACGAGGAAAGAGTTGCTCTGCACTCAAATAATGCACTCCAGAAGGTTGGGGTGCTTCACATGGAAGTGCTTGGCCAAATTAGAAATTTATGAAATTTTAAGCACAAGCTTGTCTGCTCACTGAAAACACACACACACACACACACACACAGAATGGAAGAAAACAGAGTCACAGTGCAAAATGTTTCAGGGTTAAGTGACAGCAGGAAGAGGAAGCAGAGTTCTCCTGCTTGTAGCAAAATTAGCTGAAATCTTAGATTTTGTTTTTTAAGATGATGGTGTCTCCTGGGTGACATTGGGGGAAGAAGGAGTCTTTGGGGTCACATGATTCTGCCAAATATGAATTCTGATGTTGAGAACAAGGCCCTAGTTTCTCATATAAATGCTGATATCACCTATATGTGTTGAAAAATTAGAAGTGATAATTATATCATATATCACAGATTTGAAGATGTTTATTTAGCATCTCTGAGGTTGGAATGCAACTTACTAAAAGAAGGAAAGCCTGTAGTGTTAAATTATTTTTGTGACTTAATATAAAGCTTGTCACACAAAGTAAGCACTCAGTAATTATGGACAATTATTACCTGGTAAGAAGTGGATGATGTGTCCTGCAACATGTCTTATAATACATATAACATGGATAGAAACAATGCTTAGAGAATAGAAGCTACATCTTTTGTTCATTACAAGAGTACAATATTCAGGGCTTACTGGAAGTATGGAAAGACTTGAAGGTCCCTGAACTTAATTCCAAATTGGAGATTCCTGCTACCATAATACTACCAAACCACCAAAAGGAGCCTTATTTTTCTGAATCCAAAACCAGAATACACATTTTGTCATCTACTTGATAAAATACAGTGCCTCAATATCTAATCTAATTCAAAACGTCATCTGAGGCCAGCGACAACTAGCATAACCCAAAGTTCTTAAAACTGTATTGTTTTTCACATTTGGATTTTATATGTGCCTTTCTTCTTCTGCCTAGAATTATCTCTATCCCCACTTTTTCTCATGTTGTGGAGTCAGGAAATAGAGAATGGGGAACTTTTTTTGACCACACATTGTTTAAAGTCTGATGGAGAGACAATCAAATAAATAATAACAAGTAAAGATAGGAATGCAGGCATGATACGATAGCAAAAATGGGAAATTTCCCCTCACACTGGCAGCTTAAGGAACCTCACTCTTCTTTGGAATGACAACGCAGCCTCTCATCTCTTGCAAAGTTATACTGGACTCCTCAGCTGGGCACACTTCCCTGGTAACCTGTACCTAGCCTTTGGTGGCACCTTTTACTCTAGGGCCATCAGACATCTTTCCTCTAGACTGTGAAAATTCACAACTGCCATTCAGTCAATTCCAACCCATCTGGTCACTGGGTTCTTGACAGAAGCAAAACCCGTGGTGTGTGTGTGTGTGTGTGTGTGTGTGTGTGTGTGTAGAAGCAGACAAATTCAGTCTAAGTCTGTGAGTCAGATGTTAAATGGAGGCTTCTGACTCAAGTATCTTCAATAGCTGATGAACCCAGGATTGGCAGGAACACCATAAGCTGGTGGATTTAGCAGTGAATGAGTACCAGGTCAACAGATCAAGTCTGTGAATGAACCCTAAATCAGTAGGACAGAAGGAGGCTGCTGATGGTTCTCAAGATCAGCAGACAATATGGCATGCCAATAGCTCAACTCCAAAAACCCAAAGGTCAATAAGCCAGATGCAGGATCAAGATCCAGCAAAAAGCATGCAAGCATTCCCACAGCATTCCCTTCTATAGGAAGTAAACCACACCCCAAGGCAAAATCCTTTAAATTGCATCAGGGCTGTAAGGTAAGTAAGGGGGTTGCACTACACCCTAATGTTATCGCAACTGCTTAACAACCCACAACAGATCCCTTTATGCAGTTGATTACTCTGTGTTGGGTCACTTTATGTGCTAGGCTTCAACTGCCAAACCACAGAGAAGCCTGATCCAGTGAAGCTCACATAAAACCTAATTAGCAAAGTAAGGTTTCAGAGGCTGTAAGTCTTTCTAGGCATAGAACATCTAGTCTTTCTGCCTCAGAACTGCTGGTGGGTTTGAAGTGATGATGGTTTCCAAACATAAACCCCAAGCAAAACCCACAGCTGTTGAGTTGATCTAAACTCATAGCTATGCATAGTAAGTTGATTTCAATACATAATAACCCATTCCACTTCATAGTAAGTACTTAATGCATGTTTGCTGAATAAGAAAGGGTTTATTTTATGACTGGTGGATTTCTCTATGTGGAAAATATAGTCAACTATACTTAACTTCTTTCCTCACAGGGTCTCAGTTTCCCCCTATAAGAAAATGAGGAAATGCGACTTTATCAGCACTTTTCTTCTGATTTTCATATATATATATATATTTTCATATATATATACATATATATATAGCAGTTGAAACCTTTCTCCAAAAGAAATCTTACGCAGAAGACCAATATGTAGAACAAATGAAACCTGAACTTCTGTGAGGTGGGAAGAGGGGCTGTGCTAGTTGCATAATCTCATGTCAACTTGAAGATATTACTAATGAAGGGGTGGTGCAGCTAGAAACATGGGGAATTTAGGACAGATGATCCCTCAAGACTAGTGGTGGGAGTGGTGATACTGCGAGGGTAGAGGGATGGTGAAATAGAAAGGGGGAACCAATTTCAGGGATCTACATTTAACCTCCTCTCTGGGGTACTGACAATAGGAAAGTGAGTGAAGAGACACATTGGACAGTGTATGATATGGAAAAGTAATAACAAATTGTAAATTATTAAGGGTTCATGGAAGAAGGGGAGTGGGGTGGGGAGGGAAATATGGGGAGCTGGTACTGGGGTCCTAAGTGAAGGGAGGATGTTTTGAAAGTAATGATGACAAGTGCACAAATGTGGCCTGCATACAATTGATGTGTGTAGGATTGTGATGGGAGTTGTATGAACCCCCAATAAAATGATTTATAAAAATAATAATGAAAGTGTGGAGTTTAGCCTATCAGCTAGGTCCCAGCTTCATTGTGACCACAATAAATGGCTTGCTAGAGGCCAGCCTCTCTCTCTCTTTCTATACCTTTGTCTTTCTGTTGACAAGCCCACGCAGAGACTTATTGAGACTTCCAAGAGCCCTGCAAAAGCCTCTTTCTCTGCTTCACCTTCCTGATGTTGTGTCATTCAGAGACCTACTGGATCTATGAGACCTGCGAGAACACTAAAGATCCTTCCACCACCCCTGGATCCACTCACTGGCCTGTGACCTCCCTGAATTTTGCATCATTGCATGTGCTGTATGAGTCTGAAGAGAGATCTATGGAATAGTATAGGACTTATGGGCTACTATCAGACTTATGAACTTGATCTGGACTGGGCTGGGATGTTTTCTTTTTTTTGGGGGGGGGATGTTTTCTTAATAGACAAATACTCTTTAATATAAAGCTCTTCCTTATGCATATATGAATGTCTCTGGATTTGTTTCTCTAGTCAACCGGGTCTAACACAGGGACCTTGAACACTCTAAATGCATCTACTTTCCCTTTCCTAAGAAGAACATTCTCTAATGCTCCCATTACTTCTTATTCTGAGTCAAGTCAGTTAACTATATCTTGGGACCATCTATTACAAGAAAAGATAGTGGTGAATATTTGTCATACCTTTTAAGTGCCTAATAAATACAAGGGAAGCCAAGTGCTGTAACATTTTTTCACCTTACTCCCCCCCCCCCCGCTTTCCATTTCTTTCTCTGTGTCCCAAATTCTTCATCTGTGAATTAAAAATAATCTTGTATTGTTGTTAGCTGCCTTGAACACTTTTTTGAGAACAAAGTAGAGTTAAAAATAGACATAAATAGAAAACACAGTTTTTATTTAATCCTCTTCACAAACCTGTGGGGTTGGTTTTAATAATTCTGTTCCATAACTGAGATCATTGAGGCTTAGAGGTAGGAGAAGTTACCCAAGACCGTTCCAGGAAGTCTGCAGGCACAACGCTAACTCCTACTCAGTAGATGCTTACCATCATCAGCACCATGCTCGCGCTACGTGGTTTATACTTGCTGATTTCTTTAATCCCCACAAAATCCCATGAAACTCATACTGCTGCTTGTGCCATTATACACATGAGAAACCTGAAGATCAGAGAGAAGGCCTGTGTCCAGAGCAATGTCATCAACAAATAACACTGCCAGGGTTTGCTTGAGGCTGGAACTGATCCTAGGGTGGAGTGCACACTCGGGGTTCCTCCCTCCAGGACTTCATCTTCTTGCTTCTGTCCTCTCTGCCCTCTCAGTGCCTGCCTGAGTAGGTGAGGCAGGGCTTACAGAAATGCCATCGGCAGCAGAGAAAAATGCAGAGGCATATATTGTGATCAGTAAACAAACACAAACACACCCCAACCCCGTCTAAAATGTTGTCTTTGCTGTGATTTTGCTGTGAGACCTTTGGCAAATTACATAGCCTTTCTGTGTTTGGGGTTATCACAGAACAGAAGTTACAATAGCCACAATCTCAGAGAAATTACTGTCAAGCCATGCCCACTTCTTAGGACAGCATCTAGCATTAAATAGACACTTGAATAAACATTAAATGGTTGATTGTTGCTATGTGCTTGTAAATGCTTAAATATTAACAATAAAAAACACCCAGTCAAAAAGTAGATAAGGTATCTCAGCAGAATTATCACCAAAAGAAATATGTAAACAGCAAATAAACATACAAAAGAGATATTTAAAAAACATAGGAAAATATTCTATGTCATTAAGGAATTGTAACTTAAAAACTAACATGAGGGACTATACACCTATTATAATGGCTAAAATCCAAATATTGACCACAGCAAATGTTGATGAGGAAGTAGAACAACAGGAACTCTCTTCCATTGCTGGTAGGTGTGCATTACTACTTTGAAAGACAGTCTGGCACAGCTTCTCTCTGCCTTGGAGCTGCTTGTGGTCTAACATTGACATGGACATATGGATTCACTGTGGTGGTTATATAATCATTTGTCAATGCGAGAGGATTAAGAATGAAGGGGTGGAGGCTAGCCTGTCAATCAGGTCATAGCCAATGGGGTTTCTGTGTGGACATGGCCTTCTCCTGAGGATTCTGGGAATTGCTGTTTTCTTCCTTTGAGAGAGGAGATTCTCTCTCTCTCTCTCTCTCTCTCTCTCTCTCTCTCCCCACTACCTGGGAGACATTACAGCTGACACAACATAATGAACTACACGAGAATCCTGAGCTGGAGGAGTGTGGTTATGTGCAGTCATGTGCTTATGTTAATTTTATGATTGAAATGTAGGGGTGGAGTCTAGCCTGTTAATCTGGAGATAGCCATTGAGCAACAATGAGGCCTCTATGTGGGCATGGCTTTCTCCTGAGACTTCTGGGAAATCTCGCCATATTTCCCTCATGAAGATGAGAAGCTATCTTCCCCAGTTGTTGGGAGTTAGTTTCAGAGATGATTAATCACAGGCAACACAGAATGGCGGCGTCTGGGAGGCTGGAGTAGCCGGTGGAGAGACCACACGGTTTTGCCCTGATGGAGCCGGACCTCTGAGGCTGAGGTAGCCACATGGAGGCCTCTGCCAGCGATGAGCTGCTTCTGCTACCACGGGATGCTGTTGATGGACCCTGAGCCCTGTCAGCAAGGAGCCATGGGGAGACCTCTGTCAGTGCTGGGACTCTGTACCCACTGACCTGTAACATCGTGAGTCAGAAGGAGACTTTATGGACCGATTTCAGGCATATGGGTTAATATCGGACTTGTGACTTTGAGCTGGACTGGGCTGGGATGTTTTCTCAATGTCCTGTTCCTCTTGAATATAAAACCATTCCTTTTATCCTAAGCAAGTCTATTGACTTTGTTCCTCTGGTCTACCCGGACTGACACAAGGAGTTACACGGAGACCCCTGTCAGCACTGAAATACTTGCAACACCACTGGATCCAAAAGACTTCCCACTCACTGGTCTGGGATCTTTCTGCATGCGGTGCCATTGCATGTGTTTCATGAGTCTGAAGGGAAATTTATAGACTGGTATTGCACATATTGGCTAAAACTGGACTTATGGACTTGATCTGGACTGAGCTGGAATGTTTTCTCAATATTCAATTGCTCTCATATACAAAGTCCTTTCTTATACACATGTGAGTGTCTATAGATCTGTTTCTTTGTTCTACCTAGACTAACACATTCACCTGCAAGTTACCATCAAAAAGCCTTAACTTTCTCATGTGTGAAATGGAGATGATTCCACCCTTTATAAGAATGAGATGTCTCTTTACTTAGGGCAGTGTCTGACCTATTATCAATATGCTGTGAGTGTTAGCTATGACGGCTGTGATTAATAGACAAGGAGTCTCTAGAAATGGAAGACTGGAAATCTGCGGTTACTTTGAACTCTCACACAAATTCTATTGCAACAATTTGTATTACCATTTTGGCAAGTGGACCTAAAGACCTCAAATTTTCAAAGAGAAAACAATCATAGCAGTCTCTGGACTATGAAGTGATAGAGCAAGGCCTGGAACACAGATCCTTAACTCTTCCTAGTCAAGGTTTGTGGTCAGGGGTGTAGGATTCACAGAACCTGTGAGAGCTGGGTGCAGAAGAGCTGCTTTACTTGTCTACAAAGTAGTCTTGGGGGAAAAGGTAGCTCCTTATGCAGGTAAACTTTGCAAGGGGGAAGAGTTGGAAAGACAGAAAGAAGGATGATGACAACCCTGAGGCAGGGGCACAACCTAAGCACAAGTTACACAAGTTGTCCTGGAGTCCATTCCAACCCACATTAACCCCGTCTCAGAGTCGAAGTGGGCTCCAATCGGTTTCCAAGGACCAAATTTCCAGATCACCAAAACTTTCTTCAAAGATGCTTCTGAATGTGTTTGAGCTGCCAATCTTTGGGTTAGGAGCTTAGATAGACCCCAAAAGGGGGTGTCCTGAGGACATATTGTTCACTACAACCATAAGGAATAAGTTTGTGAGGTGGGCCCCAGCATCTTTGACGACTCCTATCATTGCTTTGTTGTGTGCACCAGGATTAACTGTGGGAACTGCCTTAAGTGAACTCCGACATGCCCACGATGGGGCTGATTGGACTCCGTGGTAACAGAGGGCAAGTGTCAGCAGTGAATCAACAGAGACAGGGTGGACGTGGTTATAATAGACAACAAGGCTTTCGTGGTAATCAAAGCAGCCTGTCTCGTGTGGAATTATGGCATTGGCTACTTAGCACTTACCGTTTACTCCATCCAGGGACTAGAGCAGGAGGAGCCCAGAGATGGGAAATGAGGCATCTGCAGGATAATTGGGAGGAGCTCTTCTGTCAGAAACCAAGGGTGGCATTTGAGGGAGGGTGGGGCCAGGTATATGCAAGTGGTCCAGCCCAGTCTGGAGAGAGCACTAAGAACTGCTGAAGGTGGAGTTTCAGGGGGATTAGTCAGACTGATTGCAAAGAGATGCTTACCTTGTGAGAGTGTCCTCAACTCCAAACCACAGGCAATATTTTGTAAATTATAATTCTTTGATGCCAATAAGATGTCCATTCACAAGATAAAAAGTCATTCAATAAGACCCAACTCCTGACCCCAGTGCTCTCCACTCACAAAATTTACTGCCCAGAGGCAGTCATGATCCTGTATTCCTTCTAATACTAAACCTTAGTTTTTCTAAATAGTATGTTTCAGCTTCTCTTTCCTCGTGTTCCAATTTGAGCTACATTACACTGTCTTGCCACTATGGGGAAGAAGGATTGAGTTCTATTCCCTCCCCCACCTACTCACTTTATCTGTCCCAACTTCCCAACCTGGTCCTATTATTTTAGTTTGATTTGGTGCCAATTGTGGCCATGTAAATGCCATTCCCAGCAAGGTCATATAATATTGATGTTAATTTGTACAACGTATTCCTTTTGTTGAAATTGACCTATCTGTCTGTTTTTCTACTTCCTTTTCTAAGTACATTCATTCCTGTTCTGTTCGTGGGATTTAAATATATACTCAGATCTTCACAAAATGCCAGATAACCTAACCTTCTGTTTTACTTCCTTTGAAGCCCTCAGTGGCTCACTGCAGAGGTGTAGCTATACCCAGGTATGCCAGTGGGGTTCCTCATGGCCCAATACCTATGCTGAAGAGGTTCTGTGCCAGGGACCAGTAACAAAGAGATGAATTACAGGGTTCCCTGCCCTCAAAAAGCTGATGTGAGTTACCTTGTATGCAGATAAGTGCAGGAGTCCAGGGGAAGAGCTCATGACTCAACAACTGCAATGTGCTAGAAGTTAGGGGTGGCTTCCGCCTAGATGAATCTGGACTCACAAAGGAGAAGGTTTCCAAGAGTTCTGGGAGGAGCATTCTAGGTGAGAAAACATTATGTGCATAGTCACGAGAGCATGACTTGTTCTGGGAAGTTCAAGTAAGTAGTTCATTAGCGAGCATGCAGGAGGTTCCAGTTAATAGCTTGGCAGGGTCTTTTATCTGCCAGTTTCTCATACTGCAGTGACTTGTGCTTCACTGTGATGCTGGAAGCAATGTGAAATATTACAGGCTCATTCAAGTGAATGAATTTCAGTAGAGCTTCCAGACTAAGAGCAGACTACAGAGAAAGAATTGGCTGCTTATTTCTTAGGAACCAATCACAGAACACCTGGGAGATATCATAGGAACATTGTCTGATACTAAAAACTTCCTGAATATTAGCAAAACATGGTTAGAGCTAGTGCTAGAAGATGAACCTTTTAGTGCGTAGTCAGAAGGCACTGTGAATATGACTGAGGAAGAGCTGGCTTCTCCAAATACAAGTGGACATCCTTCTCCACGTGGCTCATGATGACAAGGGTGGAGTAAAACAGTGGGAGTAAAGGCTTTGAGACCTCCATTTTCTGATGGAACACATTCAAAAGGAGAAGACACAACTGCAAACGTTAATTAGCAGTTACAACTTGGAGTGCACAAAGTATGAATCTAGGAAAATCGGGAGCTGTAAAAAATTAAAAGAAGTGGAATGACAACTGATATGTAGGTGTTAGTGAGCTGAAATGAACTGACAATGGCCATTTTGAATCAGAAAATCATATTATTTACTAGGTTCACGAGGTGTGGTGTTGCATTCAGTGCCTCAAAATGGAATACACAGATATAAAGTTGACTACATCTGTGGGAAGAGATGATGGAGAAACTCAATATCAGCTGCTAAAACCAGACAGCAGCCAGCTGTGGGAGAGACCATCAATTGTTCATATACAAAATTCAGGTTGAAGTCGAAGAAAATTTTGAAAAGTTCAGGAGGATCACAATGTGACTTTGAGACTATCCCACTTGCATTTCAAGTTTGAACAACTATGACAGAGAACCTGAGAAACTGGACAATGACAAAGCAAAATATTATCATGGAATCTGCAAAGACCTGGATTTAGAAATCCAAAAAGAAAGAGCATACTCTATATATATCTCAAACTGAGAGAAAAACAACAACAAAAAAGACTTCTGGTTGCAATATTGCCTAATGACTGAGTTAATTACTTCTAAGACTGTGTCCAGGACTCCCCTCTTCTCCAAGCTGGAGACCTTTCTTGGGATAGGTGGGTAGGTCTTTTTGCTCCACAAAGACTGAGCAGGTCCCAGTTGCCATTTGATTCAGACTCATGGTGTCCTCACATGTGCCAGAGTGGATCTGTGTTCCATAGGAATTTCAATGGCTGATTTCACAAGTAAATGTCCAAATTACCCTTCTGAGATGCCTCTAGGTGGACTCAATTCACAGCCAAGGATGTTCAATCCTCATCTCTACCCCTAAGACACCACAGGAGGAGTGATAGCCATTCCCTATAGCCCTTTCCAGTGAGGCCTGCTCTGCCTCCAAAGATTTTCCATCTCAATGAGGGAATGCCAGCTGTTTGGGTTTGGTGCTGGAACATGGAGCTAACTGAGAAGGGGGGAAAGAGAGAGCTATTGGTGTCCCTGGCCTGTCTAAGACTTTACCCTTCACTCCACCTACTACAGCAGCCAGGTGGAACCCCAGGGCCTAGGCTGGAGTCTGCCCCACCCTTCAGGAGGACAGGGAGGCTGAGTCAGTGCGGCTGCTGAGGATGCTGTCTGGAGAGGAGAAAGAAACACCACTGCTGATCTGTCTGGGGCTCCAGAGGAACCTGGCTGGTGGTGGGAGAAACTGGCAGGTTTTTCTTGGCTTGCCAACTGCTTGTGTCATTCAAGAGATTGGGCGGAGGTTCTAGAAAGGGAGTCCTTCCTTTTGCTCCCTGTTGAGCCTTTCCAGAGAGCCTCTTTCTGGACCTCTGTCAGGTCTTCCAGGTTGGTGGTGGCATAGTGTTAAGAGCTTCATGAGTTTCAGTGCTCTTCTCATCTCAGTTTTGGCCACTGGCTGGATGTACCAGCTAGAGGAAGCACAGGGAGAGAGAGGGAGTGATGGTGGGGTTTTCAAGGCTTCAGATATCATTTGATCTGGCCTACATACCCATTTAGTTCTCATTGTCTTTCCATCTTCAGACCATTTTCCTCGAGGCTCCAGACACCAGGATATTTGTGAATAATGAATGAAAATGAATGAATGAATGAATAAACCACTTTCTCTAGTCTTAGAAGTCACTCCAACTCCTACCCTCCAATTCCTATGGTGCAGACAGAGGGTCCAACTCTTCCAAAGTATCAGGAAATTCCCTGGGTTAAGCAACCAGTCCAGTGCTTCACTGATATCTGAAAGACTGGCAGTCTAAACCCACCCCAAAGCATCTTGGAAGTCAGGTCCAGGAAACGACTTGAGAAAAGTCACAGTCTGAAAACCCCATGTAGCAATTCTTTGCACATAAACGGTTGCTGTGTTAGTGTGGAACACTAGAGAAACAAATCATGGATACACATATGTATAAGAAAGATCATGAGGTGCTGAAACAATCTGGCATCAGGCATCAAAGAACAAAAACTAAAATCAATGGACCAATTGACTCCCAATATCGGTGAAGACAAAGGTATACAGAGGCAAACAGAGTAGGAGAAACGATGGTGCCCAGCTACCAAATGATTGAATGTCTGGATTCTCAAAGACTTGGAGATAATTAAGTCACCATTCAGCACAGAAACAGCAAAACCCACATGGAAGAAGCACACCAGCATGTGTGATCAAGAGGGACCGAAGGGAGCAGGTATGGAGCATCAAAGAACAAGAATGTCATCATTATGAATGAAGGGGAGAGCAGAGTGGGGACCTAAGGCCCACTGGTGGGTAATTGGTCACCCCCTTACAGGGGAGTCATGGGAAGGAGACAGACCAGTCAAGGGGCAGCCGAGCAGTGATGATGCATACAAATTTCCTGTAGTTCTGAAGCCTTCCTCGCCCCAACCATCATGGTCCCAACTCCACCCCACAAATCCAGATGGACTGGTGAGTGTTTACTAGTGGAGAGGGGATCTGGGGATGTGGGGACACCAAGATGGTTGTGTCCCTTTAGCCCAGTGGTTGATTTGGAGCTGCTGGAGGGGTGGAGAGCGGGTGGGGTGGAGGGAATTCATGAAAGGGTGAATCCCCTCTGACCAAGGATGAGGAATATGAAGAGTCTTGCAGAGGACATTGCAAAGTGAATCGTGAAAATGCAATGATTTAACATTTTGTCATTTGATTTCCCTTTTTACCCATTTTAAATTTGATCCAGGTTTTTAAGTTTTTTCTACTTCCTTTTCTATTGAGTGTTGCCTCTGCTTTATTTTATTATTGTGGTTAGTTTTTTTTGGTATGTTTTTGCTTTCATCTCTTATTATTGTTTTTGCATGTTTTTCTGTATACAAAAATCTAGTATAGGTACATTGTTAGAGACAATAACTGTACTAGTAGTTTCTTGATGGTATGGCAGAGGAAGTTGGGGGGAATAGGGAGTTAATAACAACAAGAACAGGAAAGAAGAAAATGTTCTAAAATTGAATTTAGTAATGATCATAATGCTCATAACTGCTGAATTGCATGTTATATGGATTATGTGCCAATAAAAAGAAAGAAAGAAGTTCATATACAAGAGCAGTTAAGTACTGAGAAAATATCCCAACCCAGTTCAGTCCAAGGCTATCAATCTATATGTCTGATATCAATCTATAAAGGCTTCTTCTTACTTACAAAACACATGCAGTGAAGTCACATACAGGATGATCACAAACTAGTGGGTAGAAAGTCTTTGGATCCAGTAGCTTTGTGAGCATCTCAGTGCTGGCTGGGGTCTCTCTGTGGCTTCTCTGGCTTCAGAGGTCTGGTTCTATCCATGTGGCTTGTCTGCCTCAGGACACTAGGGTAGTTCCATGTGTCTTGTCAACTGCAATGTATCACAGGGAATGAAGTAATAAGAGAGTCTCTCCTGTCTCCCAAGGAGGACATACCACCAGATTTCCCAGAATTCTCAGGATAAGGCTTCTTTGACTATTATCTGATTGACTGGCTAGACTCCACCCCTACATTCTTAATCCTCAAATTGACAAATGGTTATATAACTACCACAGGTGGCATTGATTTAATAGCAACTAACTATTTAGAACATACCTAAATACTGCACAAGATGTATGTATATGAAAACAGAAAGCAAATTGTTCAGAGGAGTAGCTATAACACCTCAACATGCAAGGTACCACGAAACATTTGGAGCAAAGTTACTGAGGAAGTTTACATCTGATTGCATCTAGTTTCTCTATGATGGTGGAGGATTTGGTGAGGTGTGTGTGTGACAAGGGACAGGGTGGAGAGTACAAGGATGAGGTTGGGGACTGCTATTAAACAGATTGTGAACTGACTGGGGATAGGCAGATACACTACAGGGCATTGCATATCATATATAGTGTCTATAAAGTACCAATAGAAAACAAAAAAATCACTTTGGTCTTAGAATTAGGAATCGTTGTGGCTCTCTGGGTCTCCTGGGCTATCGTCACCATACTGTGGCTGTCGGCTGCTTCTCACTGGCCGCTGGCTCACGGTGACCCTTTGTACCAGGCAACCAGTTTGCGGGAGGCCAGGCCCCGTCATCCATGAGTTTTCATTGTATGATTTTCACAAGTAGGTTACCAGGCCTTTACTTCTAAGACCATCTTAGTCTGAAAGTTCTCCTGAAACCAGTTTAGCAATATGAAAACGATCACTGATAGGCAAGGGGTGGCTGACCCTGGGGGGTGCTGGCCAGAAACAGAAGGCAAGGAGATAAGAGACAGGCAAGAGTTCTCCCACGCAGTGTTTCTAGAGCAATTAGTGTAAGTCAGGCCTCATGTATGGTGGTCTCTTGAAACATCTTCTCAACCACCCTAGCAGGCAGGTGCATTCATCAGAAGCAAGGTCACCTGCAGATATTTCTTTTCTTTTTAAAATTTCAGAGTGACTTACAGCCATAAGAGATTCTTTATTTCTCACCCATGCTACAGGTCCATCTATTGACGTGGCAAAGAGGAGATAACAAATGTTGAGATCAAGTTCTGGGAGACTAGAAAGTCCCAGAGGGAGGCTTTCCAGTGCATGAAATAGAGAGGTGCAGGAAGAGAAGGAGAGTCAGGCAGGGGGAGCCAAGCATTTGTGATTTCTGAGGTGGAGCAATCATGCACCCAGATAAGAGTTCAGTGTGGCTTTGGGTGTGGTTTTCTGGAGTGGTTCAAAGGCAGAGATGTCCAGAGTAGAGAAAATAAAAGTGCATACAGAACGTAGCATTGTTTCTGTTTTCCTGGGAGACATGGGAATCTGCAGAAGGCAGTGACAAACCAACAGTTAAATACATTGAGGCTGTGAATTTCACCAGCAAATAGGATGTGAAGATGGTGTTTATTAATAAAAAGTAGATGAAAACTTAAAATATAAGAGCTATAAGAGCCCCCAATAAAATGACCTTTAAAAAAACAAGGAAAGACTTCAATGAAGGTTTTTGTGGGGGAGTCAGAATCGACTTGCTAACAGAGAGTTTCATTTGCGTTTGACCCTCCTCTACCATGGAAAGCTGGAGTCATCTAAAGTCTTAGATGACAGCAGCAGGAAGAGTAGAGCGGCAAACATGCAAGGATCCAGGACCTTTTAAGATGTCTACAGAACAGTAATAATGGGTAATCGTTCTTGAATTCCCCTAATGTGATAGGCACTGTTCTGCATCATTTCCATATATTGTTTGGCTTCAGTTGTCATTGAGTTGACTCTGACTCTGAGGGAGCCCAGTTCTCTGCCATCTTTTGATCACTGGTATGTTCAAATCCATTGTTGTGGCCTGAGTCCCTTCCAACCTCATCTTCCAGCCCTATGTTGGATAATATTCTATTATGATCCATAGGATTTTTATTGAGTAATTTTCAGAAGCACATTGCCAGAACTTTTTCCTTAGTCTGTCTTAATCTGGAGACCCAGATTACATGTCAATAATGGGTGCCCCTGCTAGTCTTAAAAACGTATGTTGCGTAGTGTCCAGCATGACAGCAGCACACATGGCACCACAATAGTTTGATCTCACAGCACCCTACACAGCAGGTATTATTTTTATTTATCTCTTAAAATTAGCCCAAATTAGTTATCAACCTCTAGAGGTTTAACAGTTTAAAGTCAGGTGTAACCAAAATCACCAAGTCACAACACATGGTCAATGTCACATCACTACTATGTGTCAGCAGTGGGATTTGAACTCAGGCACATTAAGTTTACAGCTCAATATCTTATATGTTGTACCAGAGGTTCCCAAAGATGGTTGAGCCTCAGAATGAGCTTTTAATACCGTGGCTCTGGGATGAGGCTCATGACTTTACATTTCAAAGAAATGTCTGAGTGATCTCCATGCTCCAAGATCATTCTCTGAGAACCATTGTTCTACATCATGTTGTTGTTATTGTTGGGCGCTTTTGAGTCCATTGTAGTGCATAATAACCCCACGTCACCAAGATGAACTGCCCTGTAGTGTTTTCCAGGCTATAATCTTGTTGAAGCAGATCATCATACCTTTCTCCCATGGACCCTCTGTGTGGGATCAAACTACTCTCCTTTCAATGAACACAATGCTTATCTATTGCACCACTAAAGCTGCTTCTCTCTATCATATTGTGTCTCAAATACTTGTCTACAAATATGTATTAAGTCCACTTCATATATAGCACCTCTTTCTGTGTGTCACCAGCAAAGCCTGGCAGCACTTGTATGAATGTGGGTGTCATAAGAAGAGAGAGGATGAAGGTTTAAGTAGTTCTGAGGATAAAGAGGACCGCAATCCCTTGCCTTAACCCTGATATATATGAGATACGAGAAAAAGAACTATCTCCACACAAAAAGCAAGAGGTAAAAGGTCCACTGACGAGCAGGACACAGGCATGCCGATTTTGAGTAGAAAGCATTTGCCACAACACCAGAATTTGAAAGGATTTAGTGAGAGGATGAGGGGTGGGAATGGGGGACAGAAAGGACATAGCAAAAAAAAACCTGGCAAAAGTGGGATGTGAGGGAAGAGTTGTCTGAAGATGTCAAAGCCAATGAGAAGTGCACAGAGGTTATTGATGAGGGACTTCCTGAAGGTGAAGCTCTCCTGTCTACTTCCTGGACTCTTCCTGGGAGCCTGTTATGACACTAAAGAGAGGAGCAAGTACCTGATGTGACAGTCATGTAATCTTGTGTCAATTTCAGGATTGGGAATGTAAGGGTGGAGTTTAGTCTGTCGATCTAAAGATACCCAACGAGACCTGTGTGTGGACATGGTCTTCTCCTGAGAATTTGGGGAAATCTGGCCATATTTCCCCCTTGGAGGTGAGATGCTTACATCTAAGTTCCTTGGAGATGCTCTACTGACAAGACGCAAGACTGACTTCCTGTTATATATCCCAGAGGAGAAGTCACATGCGCTTACCCTGATGGAACCAGACCTCTGATGCCGGAAAAGCCACGTAGAGGCTCCTGCCAGTACTGAGATGCTTCTACCACCACTGGATACACAAGACTTCCCAACCATTGGTCTGTGATTGTCCTGGTGTCATTTCATGTGCCTTGTGAATCTGAAAAAGACTTCATACACTGGTATCTGACATATGGGCTAATATCAGACTTGTGGGTTGGGCTGGACTGGGTTGGGCTGCTTTCTCAATGTTCTATTCCTCTTGTATATAACCTTCTCCCTTATATACAGATGCATGTTTATGAATTTGTTTCTCTAGTCTACCCAGACTAACACAGAAGGGGAAAATTTTGACGTTTTGCACAGCAAGGAAAGAGGGAGAGATTTGGAGTAAGCCAAAATTTGGTGCCAACCTCTGAAGAGACTTAAAAGAGTAGTTCTCAACCTTCCTAATGTCACAACCCTTTAATACAGTTCCTCGTGCTGTGGTGAGCCCCACCCAAGCATAAAATTATTTTCGTTGCTACTTCATAACTGTCATTTTTCTAGTGTTATGAATCAGGTGACCCCTGTGAAAGGGTTGTTTGAGAACCCTGGTTGCACCACAGGTTTACAACAGGTTGAGAATCGCTGGCTTAAAGCGTCAATTCAGGTGCTGCCTCATGAAGGAAACCTTCAGTCCTTTTCAGTGGTTGCCTCTGCTTGAGTATGTGGGCCCACCTCCTTTCCCCATCCTCCCTCCCTCTCTCCTGCAGCTTGCGGTCCAGCTTAATTAAGAACTCTGCTGGTCGATTAGCCTTGATCACCTCTAATTGGGCACCAGCTGTGTTTTTTCTTGACACGGCATCTTTATGGGACTCTTAAATGGATTACATTAAAACAGACACACACACACACACACAATGTTTTGGGGTTATTTGATCATAAAACCAGGAACTTTTGTTTTCTATAGATATGAAGAGTTCATCTCTCCCCATATTTCAGAAGATGTTTTTTTGACAAATTCTAACAGCAGGTCCTGAATGGTGAATTCTCCCTTGTTTATGTTCTCTATATGAAAGGCGATTTGGGTTTTAGATGAAGTTTTGCACAATTGCAGGTGTTGGGGTATACAGATGTGGTTCTTGGGAACTTTTCCAGCAGAAATGTTGAATTGGGAAATTGAACCATGAATGGCTCCATTTATGAATACCCTCCAGTGATTGACAGACTATTCATAGCAAATTCTAGCTGTGCCATGGCTATTGGCTTTACCTAATGCCAAGCACTTGACATGGATTATCTTGCTTAAATAGCCTTGTGAGTTGGCTATAGATGTTCTTCCCACTTCACAGATCAGGAAATTGAGTCACAGAAAGGTGAAGTAGTTTATGCATGATTTTGTGTTTTAAGTGACACATGACAGATGTAGAAGTGAAGCTGAGGTTTACTGCATGCTAAAGGTCCTCTCATCTCTTTCACTAAACCTGTGGTTCTCAACCTTCCTCATGCCGCTACCCTTGAATACAGTTGCTCCTGTTGTGGTGACCCCGCCAACCATAAAATTATTCTTGTTGTTACTTCATAACTTTAATTTTGCTACTGTTAGAAATCAGGTGACCCCTGTGAAAGGTCATTCGACCCCAAAGGAGTCTCAACCCACAAGTTGAGAACCGCTGCATTAGACAATGCAATCACTTTGAAGGGAAGGTGCTTTGGCTGCGGCAAATGCAGTGTCAATTACATTGGCCCCCTACGATGGGAAAGACCCTCAGAGTTACCAAACACTTCCAAATTGGCTGTCTCATTGGACATGACAAACCCTATGAGAGAAACATGAGAAAACAAGCAGTTTTAGGCTCATTTAATCTTACAAGCAGGTACATGTTTGCCACAGAAATGAAGCACCCATTACTATGTTCAGGGGGGAAAAGCATGGGGATTTTGTTTGTTCGTTTGCTTTTTTTTGACCAGTTAGGATGAAGGTGCTGAATGAAGGGAACTGATTGCTATAAACCCTGTTTCATAAGTGGAGGCATGAGTTACTAAGGATCCAGAGGTATTGCAGATCGTTAGCACACTCGGCTACTCAACAAAAAGTTGATGGTTCAGATCCACCCCGAGGGGCCTTGGACTAAAGACTCTCAGGGATCCGCTTCAGAAAACTCTGCTATCAAGAACCACATGGAGCACAGGCCGACTCTGACCCCATGGAACAGCTGTGGGTTGTAATTGACGTGGTAGTAAGGAGGCCATCAAGAAAGGGCAGCGTCGGGCTGAGCCCTGGTGGCGTAAGTGGTTGAGTGCGGAACTGCAGCCCACGGGCTTGGCGGTTCAAATCCAGCGGTGGCTCTCAGGAGCAGCGCTCACGATCACCACAGGCAGTGATGCCTACCCCCCCCCCACACACACACACACAAACAAAAAAAAAAAAAAGAAAGGGCAGCATCAGACTTCTCTGATTCCTACCCCAACCAAGTGCCCATTTCACCACCTCTGACCCCCACCCCCAGTGTACTGTGTCTCCCCAAGAAAGGGAAAGCCATTTTAAAAATCACACATCCATCTGGTCATTCATTTGCCCCTTTTCTTAGCCATTCAGTCATATTACACTTGTGTTTTCCTTTCATAACACTTCATAGTCTTGGTGATTTCTGTTCATTTGGTTACTATCAGTCTCCCTTCACACACCCTCCATGAGAATAAAACCTTGTGCTGCACACTTGAATGCATTTAGTATTTGCTATTAATTCAATAAATATTAATTCATTCAACAAGAGTCGGCCTGTGCTCCATGTGGTTCTTGATGGCGGAGTTTTCTGAAGCGGATCCCTGGGAGTCTTTAGTCCAAGGCCCCTCGAGGTGGATCTGAACCATCAACTTTTTGTTGATTAATTCAAATAAATATTAATTCATTCACTTAGTATTTAATGACCATCAGCTGTGTTCACTAGGGTGAGCTACTGTGGTGTTGAACAACACAGATACACGGTTACTGCCTCCATGTTGCTGGCATTCTGCTGGGATGAAAGACTATGTCCCACCCGAAGCAACCACTCTGAAGTCAAGTCCTTCTCATAGCCACTCTATAGACAAGTCATAAATAAGATAACAGCTGGCTCCGCTTTGTGCTCTGTGGGCACTTACCAGGGTGGTATAAACAAAAGTGATAGCTATCAGTTCTCATCCTAGAACTGCTCCTGTGGAAGTTAGGTTGACCAGGGAGCCTGTTTCTATCCCATGGAAAGAGTGGGGTGGGGGGGGAGGGTTATCAACTGAGACAAAGCACTTAGAATAAGAGGGTTGTTCGTGGAGAGGCAATGAGGCTGCACCTGAGTGGGTTTAAAGGACAAATGAGAGTTATCTAGGAAAAGGGTGGGACAGATTCCAAGCCTGCACAAGGCCTGGTGGCAGTTGGCCAGCTGGCACACTGCAGGTGACTGGAGCCTACAGGGGGAGTGGGGAACAAACAAGAGAAGGAAAGAAGTGATAGAGACCAGTGTGGTCCAGGTCAGGAAGCACCATGTTTGGGCAGCAAAGTGGCTTAGAAGTGATTCATAAGCAGGAGTCATGGGACAGTGTAACAAGGAGTAACATAACCAGACATGAGCTCTTAGGAAATCAATCTTACACCAACATGGAAAGAACTGAATGGGTTTAATAGAAGCTGCACAACCATCTCGAAATTATGTCAAGCTATGAAAATGATCTAGAAAAAAATAGGAGTTGGGTTTGAGGGAGATTACAAAAATATAGTTGACAAGACTCGGTGTCCATTTGCAAGTGGAAGGAGAAGTGAGTTGTGATGACCCTCCCCCCCTCCCCCCAGCCCAAGTCCTTGACTTGGGCATTTTAATAGGTAAAATGTCAACACTTTAAGGGGGGCAAGCTTAAGCAGGGATTGGAACCAGGAAAGTGGAAGGTCTTCATCATGTATTTCTCGAGCAAACAGTGGGTGGCACAGTTCACGGTGACATCAGCCACAGTGGGGCTGGTGTAGTGGCGAACATGAAGAGCCCCCACGGGAGTTGAATGTGACAGCTGTCAAAGAGCAAACACAAACACCCCCAGGAAAGGTGATCTGGTGCTCAGAAGGGAGTTCCAGCCAGCGATAAGACAGGGAGTGTGGAAATGAGGGGAGTACTGGAAGCTGGGGTAACAAGTCTCCTGAGATGTGTAATGCAACGAAAGAAGGATGGGGACAAGCTTTAAGAGAAATCACAACATTTCAGATTGGGGACGATGGGAAATAGCCAGAGATGGAGGTGAAAATCAAGAACACAATAGTGAGGAGCAGACAAGGAGACCGTGTTCCCCAAGACCCCTTGTCAATAAGTGACAAAGTGGTATTCAGACTTAACAATGGTGGCGTTTGCTAGAGCCAGTGGTTAGAGGACAGTGTGGGACAGGAGGTAGGTGTATTAGTGTCTCCCGTGGTCTTTCCCAAACTTTCTTCCAAATAGTTGACTGGACCTTCAAATCACCAGGCACTGTCCAGTCAATTCCAAATCTAAGTTCCCTGGTGCTTTCACTGGCTGACGCTCATTCCCAGACCCTTCCACCTAGGTACTTGCGGGTGGACTTGAATCTGTAACCTTTCTGTTAGCTGCTGAGTGCTGGCCCCAAAGAGACTCTGACTGGACACCATTTGAAAGGACTGGAGACTGAGGCACAGAGAGACAAAGCAGGTTGAGGATCATCACAAAGGCAAAAGGGGCTATGTTCTAAAGAAACCAGCTGTTCAGACCACACACTACCTTTTATGACTTGGCAGGATGCAGACTTTGAAAAGAATGCGCCGTGCAGGGTGGGGCACAGTCCCTGTCCCGGCTGTTCGTTGGAGACGTGCAGTGTGAGAGCCTCCAGGGCTCCGGGAACATTTTCTCAGGGGGAACCACCTTCCCTGAAACAACTTGTTCTGCTGAGTTGACAGGAAGGAGGCAGAGGGACTCCTCAAGTCCAGGCTGGGTGCCAGCACACGGAGCGGAGCGCAGACGCCTGGGCTGGCACAGCCACCTGGGTGCTGCGTGGGCTGGAAGAGCTCCTCTGCCTTCTCAGGCATCTGGCGGGAAGAGGGGGCAGGGACCCGCCCGGGCTGCATGTGCTGGATTTGTTTGTCTCTTTGTTTTTAACGGTCATTGCAGAACCCCTTGCGATGGGCCAGGCTCTGTATTAATGATTTCATCTCCTTGGATTCAGCCCTCGCAGCTCTCTAGGAGCAAGGCATGCTTCTTATCCCTAGTTAAGGGTGAGAGAAGAAAGACTCTGAGAGAGGGGTAAGTCACTTGCCCAAGGCCTCACAGCTAGTTCTGAAGGTGAAACATTAAAAAATAATAAAATAATATTAAAATTGCTCTTGTGTTAATTCCCTCTGCCTCCCTCCTGGCAATCCCATGTGTGGCAGACTAGAATGGTGCTCTTCAGGGTCTCAACAGCTGGCTTTTCAAGAATAGATCACCAGTCCTTTCTTCCTTGGTGCCTCTGGGTGACCTTGAATGTCCAATCCCCTGCTTAGTGGCGGTGCACATTATCTGTGTGCACCCCAGGTCAGAGAGCAAGGGTGTCTAACTCTGGATCCCATAGGGGGTGGGAGCGGCTGTTTAGCCCCACCTGTGGATTCAAGTAATAACTGTGGAGAGGGATCACTGTGCCAGGCACAGGTGTGTCTTTCCTCCTCTATTGAGTTAAATTCTGTTATTTCTTTAAGTTTCTTATTACCTCATTGGTAAAAGGGGGATGAGGTGGCTTACCTCAAAACACCGTAATGAAGATAAAAGATGTCTGTGAGGTATACGTGAAGAAAGGACTTCTGATGCATTTCTGAAAAGCCAGCCATTGAAAACTCCATAGCACCCTCGCTCAGAGGGGAGGTCAGTCATGGTGATTTCTGGTTTCTACACCCCAAGTCAAATGATCTGGCTTCTTTGGGTCATCAGTCTTCCCTGGGTCTGGAACTCCTTCCCCTCTGCGATGTATTCCTGCTCAGATCTCCGTCTTCAAGTTCATGCAGACTTCCTATGAGTGCTATCTGTGGATCTGAACCCCTGTTTGAGAAGGGTGATTTGGCTTGTGGATATTAGGGAAGGGGCTTCTTGGAGGTGGTTTCAGTCCAGGCACTTTTTTCCTACACCAGGACCTCCTGCCGGTCTCCTGCCTAAGAAAGCTTAGTGGGTGTCCAACCTAGGACATGTGTTCTGTAAATGCTAATTCTCCTCCTCTTGTCTTTTAGACAAAACTCTTTCCTGAGCCAGTAGGTTCCAAGATTGGAGCCAAAAAAGCTGTGGACTCTAAATCAGACCAACCAGGAGTCTGTTGTTGGATTTCTGTATTAGTGACTTTTGAGGAAGTCACCTTTTCTTCTCTGGGACTTGGTTTCCTGAATGGTAAAATGTGGAAGAATTTGATTAGCCCAGGATCATGATCACTAACCAACATGTTCAAATTATAAAGCAATATCACTAATACTTCACCCAAGTAAAATTTTGTTGAAAACCAGCAATGGTTGTACCAGTATATTGGCAGGGAGCTGCCAGAAGTTCACGCTGGATTAAGAAGACTACTGGGAACACAGGATATTATTGCTGCTGCCAGATGGATTTTGGTTCAAAGCTGAGAATGCCAGAAAAATGTTTACTTGTGTTTTATAGACTGCCCGAAGGTATTCAGCTGTGTAGACTATAAAAAACTTTAGCTGTCCTTGAGAAGAATGGGAATAACAACATAATTAATTATGCTTTTGTAATACCTGTACATGGACCAATAGTCAGTGGTGTGAGCGGAATACTTCATGGTTTTAAAGCAGGAAAGGGGTGTATCAAGATTGTATCTTCTCAATCTTATTCAATCTCCATACTGAGCAAAACATCAGAGAAACTGGATTTTATGGAGAAGAATGTGGCGTCAGGATTAAAGGAAGGCTTATTAACAACTTATGATATGCAGATGACAGGACCTTACCAGCTAAAGTTAAGAGGACTTGAAGCACTTACTGATGAAGATCAAGAATTTCAGCCTTCAATATGGATTACTACTCATTGTAAAGAAAATAAACATTCTCACAATTAGCTCAATGGGTAACACCATGATAAACGGAGGACTTCATCTTGCTTGGCTCCACAATCAATGCTCATGGAAATAGCGGTCAAGTGATCAAACAGCATATTTTATTGGGTAAATCTACTTTAAAGACTTCTTTAAAGTGTTGAAAAGGAAGGATGTTACTTGGAGGACATAGATTGGCCCAACCTAAGCCATGGTATTTCCCATTGCCTCATATGTATATGAAAATTAACATTGAATAAGAAGAGTAAAGAAGTATTGGTGTATTTGAGGTTTGGTTTTGGTAAAGAATATAAAAAGTATCAAGGACTTTAAAAAGAACCGACCAATTCTTCTTGAAAAAAGTATATCCAGAATGCTCCTGAATTGCAAGAATGGCAAATCTTTGTCTCAAGCACTTTGGTTGTTATCAAGAGCAATCCGTCCCTAGAAAAGGAGATCATGTTGTCATGTTTCAATAGAAGGGTACCAAAAAGCAGGAAGTCTCTCAACATGTGAGATTGACACAGTGCAGCAAGAATGGACTCTGTGAGGATGGCACAGGACTGAGCAGCATTCCATTCCGTTCTCCATGAGATCGCTTGCTATGAATCCAAATGGACTCAGCAGGACCTGCCACAAACAGGATGAGACCTGAGCCACTACAACCTTTCTTTACCTCTATACAGACAGCACCACTTGATCATGGTTTCCTTCTCTCCCATCCAAAACTGTACCTGAGAACCATTCCTGTTAGGAAATGCTACTGGCAGAAGTACCACCCAACTGCAGGAAGTTCTTGCCAAGCTGGGTTAAGTCACTATGCTTCGAGAATCTACTTGCTGAAATTCTTAGATGAGGCCCAGAAAGGCCAGGTGAGCTTATTGTGGTTGCAGTTCTGGTCTTGTTCTGTTTCAGGTAGAATGGGGTACACATGAATCAGTGGGTGGGACTGAAAGCCCAGGAGTTAATTTGAGGAAATCACTATCAACACCAACATATGGATGAGACCCCTGACTTGTGACATGCCCTGGCCACGTGACTTGCCTATGGTCACAGCTAGCAAACACTGCAGGACTGAGGTCCACCCGCCAGCCTGTTGGCCTCCAGAGTTGACAACTCTGCCGTTCATGCAAAAGTCATTGACTTATTCTGAAAAGAATTACTCACTACACACTCTGTGCCAGACGCTGTTTTTGTGTGTGTTGAGAGTGCAGTAGAGAAGAAACTGCACAAATTCCTCATCCTTACAGAGCATACAGTCTCATGTCAACTTGACCAGCCCCCTCTTGGTGTCTGTGCCAGCAGTGACCACAATATGGCCAACAATAAACGTTGGTGGTTACTGCTGCTGCGGTAAGGAAACAAACCTGGGGATCTTAGCTCCTGCTTTCTTACCTGAGGGAAGCCATCCCTTCCTGGTGCTCTTTGGTTTCTTTACATGAAACAGAGAGATAAGAAGAGCTACAGGGTACCTCTGGGGAGAAAATAAAGTAATGCCTACAAATCATGCAAGTTTTAAGTACTTGATAAGGAAATTGCAGTTCTTTGTAGTTCTATATTCTCTTACAACACTATAAACCTTGAATAATTTTTCCTCATTTTACACAGAAGGAAATTGAGTCTAGGTGTCAGAGAGGTTAGGTGGCCTAACCAAGGTCACGCAGCTACTTCCTGGGAGGGCTGAGATTTCAATCGAGGCCTCTCAACATGGGACTGTAGACACATGTAGTCCATGCTCATAATTGGACTAGCTGCAGGGGAACAGAAAACAGCATTCCTTTTTGGCATCTTATGCAACAAACCATATGGACCCTCAAGCTCTTATATAATCGGCCCAACGCGAACAAGAGGAAGTTTAACAACAACACAAAAAACAGATCACATTCACAACAGACCACCATATGTTCCCCTGTTCCCTTACAGCAGCCGTCCTAACTCCTACTCGGGCGCCCACAGAAATCTTCTCAACGAAAACAGTTTTATTCCCAAGTAATTCAAATAATTGTTGCTTTTTTAAAAAGAGGAAAACAGGAGTCTGAGCTCCTTCAAAGAGAAAACAGGCTAATAACCACTTGGAGGAAGACCAGAAATCTTTGGCCTCCACTCCTGGGTCTTTCTTGAGGATTGTCAGTGACCAACACTACCTTCCCTCAGAGGCAAGGGCAGCTATGGTGACTTCTGGTTTCCGCACTCCAAGTCAACTGTCCTGGACACTTTTGGTCACCAGGCTTTCCATGGTGCAGAATTCCTTCACCATCTTAATGCACTCGTGCTCAGCTCGGCATTTTCAAGTTTGCTATAGCTGCCTCTAAGTTTCATCTGTGGAACTGAAACCTGTCCCTAGAAAGGGAGTTTGGCCTGTGGACCTTAGGGAAGGTGATTCCTGGAGATGGCTTGGGTCCAAGTACTATTTTCCAACGCCATGACTCCTGCCTCCCTCACCCTTTACCGTCTACTTTGCTGCCCTACAACCAAAGTGATCCTTCTCACGTGTATAGGTGATCCTGTCACACTGCCCATCATTCCTGTCAATGTCACTGTTGTGCACAGAAGGCAACATTCCAATTCCTTATAGCATATGTGATCCTGCATGCTCTATCCCTTTCCTTTACTTCTCTCTTTTCCTGCCCCCATGCTTTTAGCTCCACCCCATTGTTGCCCTTCATGCTTTTGCTCCTCTGTTTGGCTCATCCTTGAACCCTCCTTCACTCATCTTTCTCATCTGGTTGTCAGCTTCACAGGCATTTCTAGTGAAGCTTTGTTTCCCACCTCAATCTCAATCATGTGATCCTGTAAGAGTCTTTCAGAGCATCTCATAATTTTCCTTTCATAGTATAGATCACAATTTGTCATGAGCCTTCATATCATTGTTATTGGGCACTGTGGGGTGAGTTCTGACTCACAGCAATCCTCCATACAATAGAACAGAACTCTGTCCAGTCCAGCCCCACATTCAAGAACTTGGCCATATTTGAGCTCAACGTAGCAGTCACTGTGTCAAACCATGTCATCAAGGAGCATCCTCTTCTTCACTAAGCCTTGCCTTTACTAAGCATAACGGCCTTCTTGAGGAACTAGTCTCTCCTGATAATCTGTTCCAAGTAAGTCTTGCCATCATTGATTCTACAGCTGCATTTTGCATTCATGAGTGCCATCATGTGAATAATCCCCACCCCTGCTTGCTCTATAAGCCCCATGAGAGTAAGACCACCATAGCACTCAGTGATCACTTGCCAGGTCAGCAGAGAGACATGACAAAGTTAAGAAGAAAGCATAGTCCAAAGTACTATGGCGAAGCACAGTCCCTAGTCCATAGTACAAAGTACCAAAGCGAAGTACTCTGCCACATCCTGTGGAGCAGCATCAGAAGATGTTCTATACTGAAAAACAGCAGCCCTCTTCTTGTAATAATTAATCACCATGTTAGACAGCAACCTCCGTGGGAAGTGAATGACTGTTAATGGGGGAGGATCAACTCAGAAAAGGAGGGTGAGAATGTGACCCAACTTGAAGAATGTCATCCACGTAATTGATTAAGACATGCAGAAACTGTTGATAAAGTGTGCATATTCTCAGCAGCAATGGCTATAGATGTATATCTATCTCACCATGAATACATCTCACCATGGATGGGTCAGCTAATAAGGATCCCTCACCAAGGAGAGGGATGCATCTTGACCATAAGGATGACCTTTACGAGCCCAGTGGGGATGTTGACCTTAGCAATCGGTGGTGTGCAAGTTAAGGGAGACACTGGTGCAGAAAGATGGACCATAAATGAGCACAAACTTACTTAATTAGTTCTACTTATGAACCTGAGATCCAATGACCTGGCCCAGAGTTGAACTTCTCAACAATGTGTTCCCTTTCCTCCATCTGTCTCCTTTTACTGATTCCTAGCCCAGGATTAGGATAGCAGAAATACATAAGCTGAAAAAAAAACAAGCAAACACACAGCAAGATTACAGAAGAGGAGCCCTGAAAATAGTAACTGTCCCATTGTCATCATCATTGCAATTCCATAAGCATGGATTCAGCAATATCTATATGCCGGAGACTCTAAGGTAACATGGATGAGTTAGAGTTCTTACATTTCCAGAGGTCCCCCGGGTGAATAGGAGCAGATAGGAGAGAAACGGGTACAAATAATACTTAAATTAAAAAAATACAAAATTGAAATAGGAACACGGTGGGGTTGTGACGTAAGATAGGTGTTAAGAGTAGCGGGGATAAGAAGAGGGATAATCATAAAGGTTTTTTTCAGCCTGAAGACCAAATCTTGAGAAGAATGTTCAGTCAGGGATAAAGGGCATACTTAGGGTGCAAAGCATCTCTCTGTGGCCTAAGGGACGATGAGATTAAGGAATGATGATGATTCCCTGTCTTGCTGCAATGGGAAACCTGGTGGCATCAATGCACAGATGATGGAAGCAGAGTCCCGGATAAGAGGCTATGGAAACAGCAGGTGCAAACAGGCCACAGGAAGACTGTCCCGTTGTGCAGAGTGAAGATGGTACTTTTAGATAAAGTAAGACTGTGGGTCCGCTGAGAGCATAAATCTTAGCTCATGTTTCCTTGGCTAACTATTTCCCTTCACTCATATTTCTGTCCAAATATTCTCTGCTTAGAAAAACCATCCAAAAACACTACCCTCTACCACCTCCTCTGGCTTTACTTTTCTACAGCTCGGCTCCCTAGCTGATGTCCTATATTTATATGTCTGTCTGTTTACTGTCAGGTTCCTTCACAACACTGAGACTTTTCTCAGGATCAGTTCACCTTTGAACAAGCAGCCTTTGGAGCAATGTCTGACATGTTGCGGGTTTTCTATAAGTGACATTATAGGCATATAAATAATAGAGCTAAATGATGGGTGGGGGATGGATGGATGGCTGATGGATGGATGGATGGATGATGGATGGATGCATGATACATATTTTAAAAGCCACCCAATAACAACATCAGGGTCCCAGGTTCACCTCACCCATTTCCTCTGTGGTTTGGTCACTTCACTGAGTCATGATTTCCTCAAGTCTAAGAAAGCCTCTTAGCCCTCATGGTCACGTAGCAATTTTGTGAGAAGCAAATAAGAAAATATCAGGAAAACTTATTTGCCAAGTGCCAAACATAATTCAAATGCAGTCAATACTTATTAAATTTCTGACAGAGAAGTGACAGTTGGAGGACAGGAGGCTCATTTGACCTCTAGTTCTTCTCTTACCTGTTCTCTCAACCTCTTACCTGGTATCCAACTTCAGTTGGATAACTGGCATAAGACCTTCTGACTCAAGGAAAGTTCTGGACCACAGAATGGCAGCACCTCTCAAAAATCCTATTTTGTTTCTGAGTTAAAAATAAAAATGTAATCACTACATATGTACAATACTATATACTTTTGGGATTATGCACTCCCTTGTGAATTTCTGGCATGAATATAAAATGGTCATTTGGGAAAAGATCTAGTCTCTGCTTTCAAGATTCATAGTTTGAAGTATATCAATCATCTTTATCTTATTATTTAGATCTCTATTTTTTCTATGCATCCTTCCATCATCCACTTGACATGCCATAGACTGAAAGGATGAATTACATAGTGTCATCATGATTTTATGGTTACTAATATCTTTTAAAATTACCTGTAATTTATTTGTTAAGCATGTTGCCATTATGTTTCTCAGTGTATAGAGTTTCTTAATTCATATAGCTTCATTGTGAGTTATAGTTTTATTAAAATACCCTTGTTTATTTGATTTAATATTTTTGAAGTAGGTGATGAATCCTATCTCACATAAAATGACAACATCAATTTGCTTTTATTAGGAATTTGTCTGTGACATATTTTCCCATTAGTTTATATTTAACCTGTCTGTATCATTTGAGTTTGGCTTTCTGGTCTAATGTGATAGGATTTTCTTTTTAAATAGGTGACTAAGGAGAAGGTCTGTGTGTCCACATCTGACCTCTCCTCTGCCTATACAGAGGAGAGAAAGAATGCAACTGCACACCAGCTGTGTGAGGCTGGCTTCTCTAGAGAAGCAAAGCCAGTGATGCTTACATGTGTTTGTATAGAGAGAGATTTCTATCAACAAAGGGCTTACACTGTTGTGGACACTCTGGTTCAAGTCTGTGGGTCCGATGTATGTGGAAGGCTTCTCATGACTCCTATAACTGCAGAGGCTGATGATCAGGAAGCAGGGAGACCAGAGGTTGGTAGGCGCTGACCTGAATGAATCCGAGATCAGCGGTCTACTGTTGGCTCCTCAGATAGGCCAGGGATATGACAGTAGATCAACAAATGAGATGCAGGATCTTGCATCCAGCTGTAGAAATGAGCTAGCTTCCGTATACCATCAGTCTATACTGAGAGTAGTCCATACCCCAAATGTAGTCTTTCTCAATTGTGTCAAGACTATAATCAGATTAACTACTTGCCTACTGCTTCACATCATGGAGTTGACCACACTACTTTAGACCATATCTTGGGAGACTCCTGGCTCCCCCAGGTGGACATGAAAGCTAGCTATCACACCAACCCAAAGTCAATTGGTCTGAGTCAGACATGACTCCAACTCCACCTTCCTTTACCCTGTTCTGACACCCATGCTTCTTTGCAATCTCATAAATGTGTTCACTTCCCCACAATTGCTGAGATTGGAAGTGTTCAATCTATACATCAATAGGAAGAGAACTGACATTTTAGTAAAATTGCATCTTTGGAGAAATATTGGAGTATATATTGTTCTGGTTTCCTTATTAGGGTAATTCTGATACACACACACAAAATATGTTGGAACTTACTCCTTCCACTTCAATTTTCTGGAAGCATTTGTGAAGAATTGTCATCTCTTCCTTAAATGCTTGGCAGAAGAAATTTGGGCCTGGAGCTTTATTTCTGAGAATGTTTTCAGATACAATTTCTCAAGAATTTATTGGGAAAGTCAAGTGATCTATTTCTTCTTGAGTGAATGTTAGTAGCATAGGTCTTTCAATGAATTAGAATTAGAAAATGTTCACTATCCTAAAGATAAATAAAGGTTAGAGCCAGCAAACAAGCATGTAGATACATGATCTACTAAGACATACACTTTGTACTATGAGCTGTACTATGTACTATGAGCTGCCTTGCATTGCTTGTTCTTTACAAGCAAGTACATCTTAGAAATAAAGGAGGGAGGTTGAAAGAGGCAAAAAAAAGATTATAATCACAGTAGCCCTGCTCATAAGCATCAGAGGTAAAATAAAGACCCAGATATTCTTCCCCTGTGACACCCTTTTCTTATCCCAAGCCCTGCACTGCTGATGAAAGCACACTCACAGATGCAGGCACTCTCACACACGTGTCTGCATTAGCTTTTTTTCTAGGAACAAACTTGGCCTTACAGCTCAGTCTATAGACAGGATACACCTGGAAGAATGTAACTTGCCTGTTTTTCCAAACCCTAGGTTCAGAGTCTGGCTGGCAGACAAGGTACAGATGGAAATCTTCCTGGATTCAGGCCAGGAATAGGAGAAAGGGTGGGAAAGGTCTGCCCTATGGGCTGTGGCTGTGGTAGCACCAAGCTACCCCATTTTGGACTGGCACTCAGGAATTAGCTGGAATCATCATGCAGCTAACACATGTGGCCTGACTGCCACTTCATAGTTCATAAAATTTGTGAGCTCTTAGACTTTGTACAGCAATGCTAGAGCAGAGGAGATGGAAACTCCAAGAGGGTAATACCTTCCCCAAGCCACTCAGTGACCTGGTGATAGGACCTGGGCAACAATACCAGATCTACTGCCCCTGTGCCCCATGTTTTATTTTCAGGGTATGGTCTTGGTTTCCAGGAAGGCACTCTCTCTCCCTCCCATCATTCTCTTGGTGTGTGATTACCCCTCACAAATTACACATAGGAAGAGAATCCATATTTATGTGCCATGCCCTATAGTAATTGAAAAAACATACAGGTGGTTCTTTGTCTCAATGTTCTTCATTCATTCCTGTATTCACCTATCCTTTCATCTATTCTAAGAAGTCATCAGGTGTCAGGTAGTGTTCAGAGTTGGAAATACACCATTAAAGGAAACAATATCTTCATTACTAAGAAGTTCCTTGTGTAATGAAGGAGATGACTTCCCGGGCATTCAAAAAAGTACCAAAATTAAAGTATTTCTGCCAGTTGTGAGGGGCTTACTGTCAGCTTTACTTCAGTTTGCCTCTGGGATCGGGGAAGCTATCTCAGGAAGTTCCTAGTGTGGACAGAGTTCAGGGCGGGGGCTTTGACATAGTTGGAGACAAACATGCACATGTGGCCTTCAGAGAACAACACTTGGTGCAGAATGACTGAGGTGAGGGAGGGTGGGGAGTGATATGGAGAGCTAGGCACTGTAGAGTCCTGTGGCCATAAGGAGTTTTGACTTTGTCTTGTGAAGAACTGAAAACCTAAAACTATACCTAAGCGAGTACCTGCTGCAGCAGACCTTTAATACGTTTCTATCACAGGAGTAGGTGACTGCTTGAATGAACGGATGTCTTTTGTAGTTGCCTGTATATCATGGTCCCTTTTCAGTGATGAGTAAGAGTCTGTAGAGAGGGGACTGAGAGGTGGGGTGGAGCACATGAAATGATAACCAAATTTACTGCCATCGAGTCAATGTCGACATAGAGTGACTCCCTGGGGTGTTCAGCGACTAACTGTTTACAGGACTACAGAGCCCAGTCTTTCTCCCTGTGAGCAACTCATGGTTTTGAACTGCCGACCATGCATACCACAGCCCAACTCTGACACCACTAATGCTACAGGTTAAGGCAGGATGAACTCATAAGCAATATCTCAACTGAATTAACATGAAGGGCTAACTTCCTTCGTTTTCCCTTTTTCTGACACATCAGGACTTTTTCAATATGATCTCCAGCTTCATAAGGTACTCTTGCAAGCTGCTAGGAAGGATGACTAAAACTACCCACCAGGAAGTTTGCAGAGCTCCAGCCAAAAGGAAAATAAAAGAAAGAATGCATTATCAAGGAATTCAGAAACAAAGGAAAAGGCCTGGTGACGTGGAGGCCAATCCTACATGGTCGGTCCTACATTTCAGTTCCTTTACTCCTGTTAGGCCATTCTTCTCACTGAGCTGGCTTCCCCATTTACCCGATTTAACTCTCCTGATGAAAGTTTCAGGATGTCTTTCCATCCTTCACAAGATAAAATATTACGATTTGGGGTAGAGTATTAATAATTATCATTGTAATAGTTATTATATCTATTGAATGTTTGCATTTCCCAGAAACAAATGAGTGCTTTCTATTTGTTGTTTTGTTTAAATCTCACCAAATCATACAAAGATAACAACCCTGCAATTTTAAAGATAGGGAAGTGCAGAAGTAATTTAGAAGATAGGATCTAGACGCCAGTCTTTGGAAGCCAACATCCTGGAGACAAGTGATTGTGGATGTGGCTTTCTCTCCCTGGTGCTTCTGGCTTTGAGGCTGTGCATATTTTAACTCAGTCTTCTCACCTGTCTCTCAGAGTAAGCCTTATGGAGGTATGGAGCTCACGTTTTAAAATGATTCCTCCATACTCAAATTAAGTGAATTAGAGAGGTGCTACACATGGATGAGAGTCCAAGAGGCGTGCAGATGGTTGATGGAGTCCATTGCTAATCAAAGGGTTGGAGGTTCGGGTCCACCAAGGATGCCCCGGAATACAATCCTATGCCTGCTTGAAAAGGGATGGAACATAGTCCCATTCTGACATGGAGAAGGTCTCCAGAAGTTGGAATAAATTCAATGTCAGCTAGTTTACGTGAGGATAGGGAGACATGGATTCACAAAACTGATTCAAATATCCCCTTCTAGCCTAGTATGGTGTGGTTTCTGTCAAATCAATTAAATTGTTTGAAACTGTTCATTTTCTTTGCCTCGTCTTCCTCCATTCTTCCAAACACAGGTTAGAGGATAAAAGAAGATGAAAAAAAGCAGTCTATCTACACAACCTCTCAACCCTTGTTTAATTTTTTGTTTGTATTTATACCCTTAATTTTCTCATATAAGAAGTAGGGCATATTTATTAAGAATTTTCAAATCATTATGAACTGTTTTATTCTTTGGATGAGCGAAAACAGACTACAGCAAAACAAGAACCTCTTTGGGGAGCGCTCACTTTCTATGGAGGAACTTCGTGTTCTACTTCCGGCCAATGCACTTCCTGTGCAGCTACCGTCCATCTATCAGAGCAGGCAAATATGTTGCTGTGATGCTGAGCAAGTTTCAGTTGCACTTCCAAACTAAAATAGACTAAGAAGAAGGGTTTGGTGATCCACTTCGGAAAACCACCCAATGAAAATCACATGGACCACACCAATGGGGTCCCTCGCTGTGCACGTTGCTACCCCTGAGTCAGGGGTGACTGGACTTCACAGTCATTAACAGGGTAATAACAGAAAAGTTCTTGCTTAGTTACTTACCACTAGAGCAACAACATAATTTATCTTTCAAACTGGAATACATGATAGGGAAGGGGAAACTACAAGTATTGATAATTATGTCAGGACAATGTTCTAGCATAAGCTAGAACTTCTTGGACAAACCAGAATATATGGTCACTTTACACTATGCTCACATTTCTGGTATTGTGAATTCCATCCCATAAACATTCAAACTTGAAATAAAATAGTACCCTAGAAATAAACCAGGGGAAGACTTCCCCACCCTGGGTAACTTCCTGAACAAGTTGTGGAGGTGGCTCTGAACAATGCTTTTTAGTCTTGTTGTTGAGCTTGAACACAACCTCGAGACAGCAAACACATTGTTAAGACTTGGGAACATATTCTGGCATTGTCCTTAAATTAGTTTCATAGTTATTCAAGACTTTCCAAACCACACAATTATTCAACATGATGAATTCTGGTTTCCCCGTGTGCTAGGCTTTGAGTGTCCACTTATTGCCCTAATTCTTAAGGTTTCTACTGACTGTGACTTGATTTGTTTATGTCTTCCTTTCCGAATGCAAGGAAGCAGCAAAGATTCTCTTTGTCAAAATGATTTGGGATAAGCTTGAGACATGAAAGAGAAAGCCCAACCAATACTTTTCAAAACAAGACCGGTGTCATCTAGAAGGGGCACCTGTGGTGACAACCCCCGAGGTGGGAAGAATGGTATGTGCAGAGGCACAGAGAAAGGAACAAGGAACCATTCAGGGAAGTGTGTGCATTCTCTGGTTGGGAATGGGTAGAGCAAGAGACAATCAGGCTGGTGGGCTGAGAAGAGATTGTGAAAGGTCTTGAATGTAAAGGAGCTTGAGTTTCATCCTTGCGGGAATTAAGAGTTTCTAACCTATCTCAGCAGAATAATTCTTTTGCGGAAAGGGTGAAAACTGAACAAAACCAGGCAAATCAGGTCCTCCTCAGACACATTTCTTTCTTGAGTTTTGCAATTCTTATGGATCCAAACTTTGTATTGACATCCCTAACCTCCACAGTACCCCAAACAGAAAGTGAGTATATGAGGGTACATCAAAAAGTATCCCAACAAAAACATGTTGTTGTTGGGTGGCATTGAGCCAGTTCCAACTCACCGAGACTGTGCTCCCAGTGGCACCCTTGTGGTTTACGTACAGCAGAATGAAACAGTTCCCCATCTTGTGCCATTCTCCCCATCATTGCTACATTTAAGTCCATTAACTGGCCATTTATCTCATTGAAACTCATCTCTTTGGGGTTGACGCTCTACTTTACCAAACACAATGCCCCTTGCAAAGGGCTGGTCCCTCCTGATTAGATGGACAAAGACTGTGAGTTGAGGTCTTGCCATCCTCATGTTGAAGAGCATTCCAATGGAACCCCCAAACAGTTGCTCTGAGCTGACCTCACTGCTTTGAATGTACTGGACCCTGGGAAGCTATGGTCCAGAGTGGCTCTTTTTGTGAAAGCACCTTAAGAAGATTAAAGACAAGAAAATGCCCAATGGAACTTATCTGAAGCCGACTATGGAGCACAAAGATAGGCTTAAAGGCAGGTTTTGTTTTTAAGCAGGATGGGAACCCTAGGAACATGTCCCCCCTCAATTTACCCTCCTATGTCAAGAGACTGACAATTATAGACACAGACTTTACATTCTTACTTTGAATTCAACCCAAGCACAGCCTATTTTGTGAGAAATCTCTTTGGGGCCTCCTTCTCTATCCTCTGGAAGAATCCTGGGGCTGAAAGCTTTAGGTTCAGGCCCTGAGCAGGGACAGTAGAAGCTTCTGTCTCCAGATCACCCCTTTGAAAGGTGTTCCTAAAAGTTTTTCCTCAGGTGATCTTATAGCCTGCTCCAGCTCCTCACCCATAGGTTCACAATCTTCCTCAGTGACCCCTGACAATGAAAGATCATTGGACAGAGTCCATGATCCAGTTCAATTGATCCATGACCTTCCTGGAGGGTACTATCTCCCACTTTGGAAAATACCATTGTAAGTCAATCAAATCTCCCTCTAGCAGAATGAAAGCCCTTGGCAGCTAATGTTTTTTTTTTCCATTTTGCCAATTTCAGCTCTTCGGGATGCTCTTGAAGGAGACTGAGCTCCTTGTCTCAGAGGCATTTGAACATCGATGTTCTAGAGAGGATTTTTGAATGAGGTAGGCAGCTGGAGTTTGACAAAGAAGGGTGTTACTCCCTCCCCAAGGAGTCCCTGGGGTGTAGTGGTTCCTCTCGCTGCCCTCAAGTAGCTTCAGATTCAGAAGGACCTTAAAGGACCGAGTAGAACTGCCCTTGTGGGTTTCGGAGGTCATACATCTTTCCAACAGTGGAAAACTCCATCTTTCTTCTGAGGAGCAATTGGCTGGTTCCCACTGCTGACCTTTCAGTAAGTAGTCCAACATGTTACCCACTGTGCCACCAGGGCTTGGGCTGTTAGGCAAAAGACTAATGAAAAGTAGGGTCATTTGAGCTTGTCCTGATGACAGCCTAGAAAACACTGTGAGGATTTCCAGTCTGTCTCGATGAGTGGGGATTAGGCACAACCCCACTTCCTGTCCAAACACTTGCAACCTCCTTTGTTCTACACTGCTGTTTCTTTGGCTGCAGAAGTGGAATCACAGTGGTACTTTCTATCTAGGAATAACACAGACTATGAACAGAATGACAGGAATTGGCCAATTCCAGTCCTAACCCATACCCCAAAAAGCCTGGTGTTATCGAGGTGAGGTAGCCAGTGGTTGATCTCGGTGCTCCCAGTGACACCCCTGTGGTTTATGTTGGAGTGTGACCTCCCTTCTTGGGACATTACACGAGTTCAGATCCTGAAAGCAGAAAGAGCAGATCGTTGATGCCAGCAACTCCTACTCTTTGAACATCACCAGAAGGGTGAGTCAAACATCTCACTTGCAGAAGGGGAAGTGAACTCTGAGCCAGAAGGGGCCAACCCCAAATCCCCCTGAGAATTTAGAACTGGATCTGGAAGGCCAACCTAAGCCTCCACGCTCTCAGTTCCACCGCCTGCCTTTGGCGTTATGTTTTGTTTAAGTTTCTGTCGTTGATAAGCAAAATGCAGAACCTCCGTGACCCCGTCTTCATTCACTGGATAAACATCCATTCCTTAGACAGTTCAAAGCATTCTAGATATATATTAACTCATGGACTCCTTCCAGCAATCCCAGGAGACTGATATTATTGTTCACCTCCATTTTATGGATAAGGAAAGTGGAGCAGAGAGAGGTTCAGTCACATACCCTAGCCTCACAGCCAGTACATAGAAAAGCAAAGACTTGAGTCCAGGCAGTCAGGGACTTAAGCCTACACAGCCAACCACAATACCACACTCATCCAAAAGGGGGGAAGGCAGGGAGAAGTATGTTCCAGAGAAGGAGGGTAGACTTAGTACCCAATCGATATGTCCAAGCAAGTGGGAGAGGTTTCCTGAATGGCTGGTGTCTGTAACAGGAAAAGCATGAAGGAAGGTTCCTTCTCCAGGGGACAGAGGGCGCATATGGTGAATTGCCTAGAGGAGTTGACTGTCATGTGGTTTCCAGAATCAGCTCCTTTTTTCCTCCAGGTGGATGAGATTGGGAAAGGAAGGACGGTGTCCAGTCCTTTCCTGAGGCTGGCAGATGGGAAACTAAGGTTCCCAGTGAGGAACCAGTGAGAGAGGGAGGAGGCCCAGACACCAACCAGTCACTCAGCAAGATCCTTTGCCTCCAGGAGCCTCGATTTCCTCATCTGTTGAATGGGATAATAGCACCTGCCTTATAGAGTTGCTTGAATATTAAATGAGACAATGTGCATACACTGCCCAACTCAGCATCCCTCTCTTCTCTTTATTTACCTCCCGCAAAAGGATTTCCCTCAGTAAAACATTTTACTGTGAGTACATGCTTTTATGCAGTAGCATTCGTAATAACCTTGGAGTTCCATTATAATACACTCGTAATAACAATATAATTAATGATGTTAATTGCCATTGATGGAGGCACTCAGTGCTTAATATGCATAGTTTATATTTATGTAATCTAATCCTCGGAATGTATCAAAGATCGGCATCATTATCCTCATTTTATAAAGGAGAGTAATAGGCACAGAGGTATTAAGAAACTTGCACCACAAAGGTCCCCAGCTAGAAAGTGGCAAGGCTGGTATTGAGGCCCAAGTCTGTCTGTCCAAAAAGATGTGGGACAGACAGAGATACCCTGTGCTTGGAGTTCATGTTGGTTTTGGCAACACCCCGCAGCCTCTTTCTCAGAAAAAAAACAAACATTCTGAGAGCTCTGCTAACGTGTTGGAACACAGATGCCCAAGTGGAGGAGAGAAGGAGCCGGCTGGAGCAGGAAGATCTGTCCATATTTGGAAGGTGGGGTTCAGTGTGACCCCATTCAAGCCTTTTCCCCCTGAGCCTGGATGTAGCACCCTGAGCTGGTCCTGTCCTTCAGGGGACTTGGGGCGGTCCATCTGTTCTCTGTTGAAGGGGGATTACCCTGGATCCCGGCCAGCTCTGCCCGCCCACACAGTCCATGGAGACTCTGGGACAGCCAGGGAAGACGCTACGCTAGGCTCCCATGCCAGTTCCCACCGTGGGTGGCTCTCAGGCACCAGGGAGTTAATCTGCTATCTGTTGGGAAGGCTTCCAGCACCCTCCTCCTTGCCAGTGTTTGTTTAGGGCCGGGCTCTCCAGAAACTGAAACCAGGAGAACGCCTGGCCAGCCCTCATGGGAGCCTGCCCCGGGTTTACCTTCTATGGGGAGGACCGGGGAGACTGGGCGGAGCATGGAGCTTGGAGCTGGGCAGGGCCTGCTGACGGGACAGCTGGCTGGACTCCACCCTCCTTGGAGCCAGACATGGAACCCCTGTCCCTTAGGGAAAACCTTGGGAAGCCCATGGGCTAAGAATCTCTGGGTGATTCTGAATCCTGACTCTTTGTCCCCACCAGCTCGGGAGCATTCAGCAAACCACAAAAGCTCGGATTTGGGGTTTGAGAGGTAAATGGTGCCCTGCTTTTAGATTGAATACAGTAGTTGAGTGTGCTCAATAGTCCCTAGATGTCCCTGATGGAGCCATGGCGGTGTAGTGGTTCATCATTGGACTGCGGTCCCGCGGGTGGGCTGTTTGAAACCATGGGCAGCTCCACGGGAGAAAGACGGAGCTTTGGCTCCTGTGAACAGTTACAGACGCTGAAACCCACAGAGGGGTCGCCATGAGTCAGCGTGGACTTGCTATTGGGCAGTGAGTTTGGTTGGGGAGCCAGTGACCATCAGGGAAACACGCAGGGGATCGCTAGGACTCAGCACAGACTCGGCAGCCCCGAGCTTTGAGTTTGAGATGTCCCTTGGAGCCCTGGTAGCATGGCGCTTAGGCAGTGGGCTGCTAACCTCAAGATCAGCAGGAGAAAGACACGCTCTCTGCTTCCATAAGGCAGGTCTGGACACCCACAGGGCAGTGCTCCCGCACCCTGTAGGTTGCTATGAGGCAGAGGGACTCTGGCAGGGAGTCTCTGTGACATCCCCAGACAGCCAAGGAAGTTAAAAGGAGCCCAGCAGACTGGAGATGGGCTGCCTCAAAGGCAAGTTCTCATCCGACTCCCATGGGGACTCCCTGAGTCGGAAATGACTGGCTACCGCTGTTTTTAGGTCTTTATTTGGAATTTTGCTTGTATTGTTTTACATGTGTGTATATAGAGTGATTATATATATATATATATATATATATAGATGTAGTTGCTTTTATTACTGTTGTTATTTTTACTATGGGTTGGGCTTCCTGTCTTGTGAGATAAGGAGTCCTATCCTTCAAACTGTCAAAAAAAAACAACACTTGCTGGTACGATTTAAATATATTTATATATCAAATATATATACATATATATTTAAATTGACTGAAACTTGCCTTCCCCAATGTGAGCTGGCTACTTCAGAATCATCCTGGAGGGTCAGGCGCCCCTTCAGCCCCACAGAGCCGAGATCCCTGCAGGTATGCCTGGACAGGTGTACTCTCAAAGCACAGCTTCGTTTGACACCACTGACTGAGATCAGTAATCCATTCTTTGGCTCCAGAGACACTTCCATGATTCCCCGCCCTACTCAGTGGTGGCATATTGTGAAATAGTTGATATTTATTATATCACAATCCATTCATTGGCTGTTTAGATTAATTCCTAACCAATAACATAGAGTTCACTCACAAAATAGTAACCCAACAATATTAATTGTGTGCCTACTATGTGCCAAGAACCATGCTGGGTGATTCTGGAGAAGAAGGTGCACAAGGGTTTTTTCTTCATAGGCTGGGCGGTCTAGTGAGGAAATATAGAGAATGGACACAGATTTAATACAAGAGAGTCTCAGAGAGCATAAGATGTCTGCTATTCCGATAGTGACAGAGAGAAGTCAAGTTAAAGGCAAATAAAGTCAATGTATCCTTAGGCCCTGGAGTGGCCTCAGGAATAAGAAAGGTAAGAGTTTTCTTCTCAACTCACAGTATTATAATGTTCCTGGGTCCCAAGAGGTCCAGAGCCTGAAATCAAGGCTATTGGTGGCCTCATGAATTTTGTCGCCTAAGCTGGTAGACATCAAAAGAGCTCAAGAAGCCGCCTGCAGCCTTCACAGCCAGTCTCACGTCCACCATGCTGGGGAGAGCTGCTGGCAGCATTCCCCAATATGGGGAGAGCAGAGCGGCCTCTGAGACAGGCAGCCCAGGATTGGATTCCTCACTAGGTGTAAGTCACTCCACTGCCCGTGCCAACCTTTCCTCTCCTCTAACGTGATCTAAGAAATAGACGCTCCTCAACATCGTGTGCATGCATCGGAGGCATGTTACTTACAACAGCGACTGACAGGCGGTTGGCACTCAATTTGTGAATTGCTGTTACATCCTTTGTTTCATTGCCTTTGACACGCTTGGCTCTCTTCCCTCTAGAGGCCTCCTGCTTTACTTCACCAAAGCCACGCTCACTGCCACTAAGTCAAGGCTGACTCCCTTATATTTTGATGTTCCTCTCGAAACCCAGATATTACAGGGTTGGCTTTTTTTCCCCTCATCTAAATATCTTCCTAAACTAGAATTTCTTATAAGAGCAGAGACTAGATCCCAACTTTTTTTTTTCTTTTACTGTGGGGACAAGATCACCTCTGGGAAGGAGTAGGCACTCGCTTCTGTCTGTGGAAGGTTCCTGGCCCGCTCAGTTATCTTGCACTCTGTTGAAACCAAAGGGTTGGTGGTTTCAGCTCATGCAGCAGAGCCTCCGGACACATCACATGTGCTGGCAATCTGCAGCCTTAAGGGTTAAAGCGAAGGGGGTCTCCAAAGGCACAGCTCACCAACAAAGCAGAAGCAAAAGCCAAGTGCAGAGCAAGGGTTTGCTCACCTGGACTGAAGGAGCCCTCAGACACAAGTGGAGAAGCACTCAACTCCCAACCCAAATCCTGCTGGTTGGGACCACCCAAAGCGCTATGAGAAGAAGATGTCTGCTTCCATCAAGATGTGTTGTCTCAGCAACCTCTGCGGGCCCATCCACCTCTTTCTGATAGGGTTGCTATGAGACAGAATTGATAGCAATCAATTGACAAAAAGTCTAGGATCTAGTCTCTACTCTTCAAGAAACTATAGTTTAGGAAGACACTTAAATAAGAAACAAGAGATAAAGAGGCATGCAGAGATAAAAGTGAATCAGAATAGACTTGATGTTGGCTGAATTAATGAGTGGGTGGATGGATGGATGGGTGAATGGGATGGGTGAGTGAAGTTGCTTGACCAAGCTGTATCTAAAAATATGGTAAATTTTAACCTAAGAGAGAACCACCATCATCAAATTAACTGTCCAGAGAACCAAAAGAGAGAATCTTTGTGAAGTCCTCAGTGCCTGGCATGGAGTAGGTCGTCAGTGAATGAGTAAACATTGGTTCCCTTCTCCCCGCCTCCTCCAGCAGGCCCTGGACTCTGAATGCTGAAAACAGCTGTTCAAATGTCACAGTTTGCTCCTAGTGACTAATGTTTGCTAAGCCAAGACTGGAAAGCCAACTCCAGAACTGAGCCGACCAGTGGGTGCTGAATTATCAGCCGGGAATGTGGCTATGTGGCTGGCTGGCTTACTTAATTAATAACGGAACTTTGGAACGGGGGGAGGAGAATGACTGTTAAAAGTAAACAAACATGCCAAAGAGTTAAAAAGAAAGAGCTGAAAGAGCTAACCCATAATTCTATATCTTTAAAAAATGACATTGGACTAATCCCCTGTGTGGAAGCATGAATAAGAGGATCACTCAAACTCACATTAATATTTCACAAACTGTAACGAGAGTAATCAGATCAGTGGATCAGATAAGCCAATGAATAAGTAGAGAACCTTGTGACAATAATGGGATTCCTTATTGCATTAACACAATAGATTTGAGTACATTTGTATTCAAAATATTCAAACTGCTGCATGCCTACAACTAAGTGAAAGAGATGGAGAGAAAGGAGAAGATAACTGCATTGGGGAATCTGGAATCCCATCGCCTTCCAGGAGTAATGCAAACATCCTTCTCATAGGGATATTTGGAAGAGTCTAGAATAAGGGTCCTCAGGGTCTTAGGAGTTGACATTGTTAGTGTCTCACTCAGCAAGTATTTGGCAATTCTGTTCTGTGGGTAAAACAAAGACAACTGAGAGGCCAGGAACTTCAGGGGTCCTGAAGGGATGGGTCACCCAAGTGGAGGAAGGAGAAGTACAAGAATCTGATTGGCAAAACCACCTTCCTGCCAAGGAGGCCTGGTGGTGGGATTTCTGAGGAAAAGAGAGGAGTGGAGCCATTAAGTTTTGCTCACCAGCCTCTCCAGATTGAGAAGAAAAGGCATCATTAGGGAGGACTCCACTCCACAATCTTCCCTCCACCTTGCCTCCTAATCTTCCTGAACTGGCAGATACTTATCTATCTCTATCTGGAATGATGTCAAACCTTTATTTCAAGCATCCTTTCCTGATCTCACCAGGGAAGGATCCCTCTTCCTGGTGCCTCCATTTTACGACTTCCAACCAAACCTTAAACCCAAACCACTCCAGGCATGATGTTCCATGCGGAACACTCGGGAGTGGGGTAAGATGGTCACACCTCTGGGTTTGATATCAGCCTATCTGTGGGTCCCAGCCTGGTAGTTGTATAACCTCAAGGAAGTCATTCACCCTCAGCCTCAGCCTCTTCATCTATAATTTGGGGGTGGCTATCCCCCTTCCTTTTCTCAGGAGAGTTCTGTGAGCCACCACTGAACCAGGAGATAAAGTGCTCTGTAAACTGTGAAAGGTCAGTGCTGGGCGAGGGATTAGGCCTGGATCAAGGCAGCAGCGCCCTGGGAATGCCCCAGCCCCCAGGGCTATTTAAAGGCAGCCTGCTCATCCAGGGAAAGCAGCTTGGATTCTTCTCAAAAAGGGCCAATAAGGGCCAGGCCTGGTGTCCTTTCATCCTGGCTCAGTCACCCAAATGTCAAGGATGATTTTACCCTCCTCCCTTCCACTGCCCTCCTCTGCCTGGGTGGCAGAGCTTATTTGCCAGGGTGTCCTCCCAGCAGAGGGCCACAAACAAGTGACTGGAGGATTTCTCCTCTGGCCTGAAGCCCACTGATAAGGGCAGCCCATCTGCTGGGGGCTCCAAGGACCAGCAGGAACCGGAACCCAGCATGGAGGAGGGAGAAGCAGGGAGCCTGCCAGACCCAACTGGGCCGAGGCTTCCTTTGGCCAGGCCAGGAGTAATGACAGCGAGGGGAGAGACGGAAATATTTCTCTCCCATTTAAAATCATCTTGACCTATAAAACCAGACCAGGCTGGGGAGATTTCCCAGCTCCTCCAAGGAACGGAATTTCTCCTTTGCCCTTGCAAGTCATGGGAGGTGAGCTGGTCGGGAAGGACCCCGGAAAGAGATCAAGCCTGAAGGCCAAGCAAAATTACACTGACTTCCTGTGTGACCGTAGCATGTTGATTTCCCTCTCTGAGCTTGACTTGTGTAGATAGTTCATTCACGGGACACCTGTGCACCAGACACTGCACTGGGCTGTTTCCTATGGGCATTGAATGTAAACTTCAAACCTACACTGAGTACTGAATATTCCTCCTCCTCCTTTTACAATCAGTGAAGGTGAAGCAACAAGCCCAAGTCACCTCTTCCCTCACCATCCATGGACCTCCACCATGTAGGGAAAGGCTAAGGTCTAAATTCCTTTCTTTTTGTTTTGTGTTATTTGAATTCATTTTTTGTCTGTCAGCAAATGCCATACCCTTTTGGTCACTGTTGGAAATAGGAATTCTCGAGGAAGGAATTTAATACATGATTTCCTTAGCATGTTTCATGAAAAGAAGACTCTGGGATCAAGGTAACATGGAATAGACTGCACCCCATAAAGATCCACACTGCACCTTCATGTCTGGTACACACCAAAAAGTCTTGGAGTAAAATAATTTAACTTTTCCAACCAATAAAGAACCATACTAACTTAATCAATAAACTTTATTTTATCACCTATTCATAATCTAAGATACAAGAGTTCCACAGAACACTGAGACTCTCTGTGGAAGGATCACAGAACATAGGTTTAACAACAGTCCGTGATCAATGTCTTTGGTTACCTGGCAAGCTAGCCTGCTTGCTTGTTGCATAAACTCAGTGATCAGGGCAATGTGACCAACAGAAATACATCCATGAATTAAAATTAAAATCATCCAGGGGCCACAAGAAAAAAATCAAAAGAAATAGGTGGAATCGTAACAATCTATATTATGTGACTTGATATATGGAACTTTGGTGGTGCTGTCAGGCAAGCATTGGACTGCTGATCTGATGGTCAGCAGTTCAAAACCACAATTTCTTAGAATCAAGTCAAGGCTGTCTGCTCCCATAAAGGTTTACAGCCTTGTGACGCTTTATGTACTTGGAATTAACTCAATGCCAGTGGTGTTTTAAACGTATATATGATTTCAGCATGTAAAGGATTGAAAAATAATGCGATATTTAATATTCGTTTTTCTTTTTTTTAAGGAAGTTTTTGAAATTGGGATTGGCCATATCTGATGCATTCAAAATCCAAGCTTTCCAAATTGGACAGCAAATGGGTAAACCATTCTTCTTGAGGCTAACTCTTCCTGGAGTCATGGGACAGTGCAGATGGGTAGGTAGCTAACTGCTGGACTGGGGGCTTCAGTTCAACCACGGAAACTTCAGAAGAAAAGACGCTCCAAAAAATAGTCCCCAAATCAGCTATGAAAACCTACGTACTACCACAGTTCTACTGTGTTAGTCCCATTGACCCAAGAATCAAATCCAGTGACACTCATATATGTGTAAGGAAGAGTTTTATATCAAGAAGTAATTGTATACCAAAAAAAATTCCCAGCCCAATCCATTTCAAGGCTATAAGCCTGATACTAGTCCATAGGTTCTTTTTCAGTCTCACGAGCCACATACAATGATGCAGAAAGCAGAAAGATCACAGACCGGTGGGTACAAAGTGGTGTGGATCCAGTGACAGTTGCTCTGGCAGCTATCAGAGTCGGCCAACAGGTTGGTGAAGGCAGAGAGAGAAGGTGAGGGTCTCATAGGAGGGCCTATGAGAAGGCCACGCCCACAAGGAGGCACCTTTCAAGCGGTGACCTGTCTGCCCTTTTGTCAAAGAACAAATTTGAATTTCAAACCCTTTTCTTCCATCATATCCTCCACACTGTCCTCTTTCCCTCAGCCCTGAACTTTCTCTTAAGCTCCCAGTTCCTTTGCTAAAATTCAGGAAACCCTTCTAATCTCCCAGATACCAAACAAGAGAGCACTGTGTTAAAGGCTTTGCATATCACTTCTCATTTCATGCACCCCACACCCTAGTGAAGTAAACACTATGAATACCCCTTTTTAAACGTGTGGAAACTGAGGCATGGGGTGGCTCAGTCATAGCAGGACACCATTGACCAGGGCGGAGGGGCACGGGTCTTGATGAAAAACTTGGTCTATATTAAAAATTTGAAAAAAACTGTTCATAGAATGCAAAAAAATAGTATTGTAATATATTTATTTAATTTTAAAATGCAAAAAAAAAAATGCAGCGGGACGCAGGACAAATTGTTAAAAAGCGGGACGTCTGGTCACCTTAGTCATAGGTCACTCACTTAATGCAGGGAACAGCTGGAGATTCCAGCCCTGGTGTCCCTGCCAGGATCCCTGAATCAGCTGATGAATGCAGATGGGATCCTTTAGCCTAAACTAGGCTCGGCCCTCAATTTACAGAGCAGGAATCAGGGAAGGGAGTGGAGCAGTGTTTTGTTTTGTTTTGTTTTATTTATGTGTGATGACTTTTAAATGTTCTGTTGCTTTTGCTGTTGCTGCTAAAACCAACAGTGTCCTTCTCTTTTGCAGAGGAAGGAAATCTTGTTATACGTTCCTTGCGAAGGAAATGCCGCTCTTCACAGGGTAGCTGTCTTCCCATCCCCTTGACCTTTCAGGAAATGAGCACCAGCCCCAGGAAGTTGTGGAGGAGACCCTAGTTAGGGCTGCTTGCCCTGTCTGGGGCTGGCGTATTTTTAGAGCTGACTGCAGTGTTTATGAGGAGGCCGTCTTGAGACTGACTGCCTTCTCCTGACGGTGGTACACTGGTGTCTGGCCCTCCCTTCCTTCTACTGCCCCTTCCTACGTCTCTGACAACATGGGCTCTGTCATTACTGCCCAGGGGGTACACTTGCCCCTACGGTAGACCCCTGCACTGAAAGCTTCCTGAGGTGGTGGAGTGTGGCCTAGCACTGGAGAAACACAGACAGCTGCAATCGTTGAGGAAATGCAGTGACAGCTTGAGCTGGGCTGGAAATCCTGAAGATGGGCTTTGCTCCGCCGAAGCAACTGTGGGGGAACCTGCCTGCCCGAAAACTCAAGCCTGAGACAGAGGAGAGGCTGGATAGGCGAGGGGAGAGGCCATAGACCAGGGTAGTTCTTCCTCCAAGTCTTGACACACGCCAGATACTCCTGACTGTGACAAGTTGCTTAACCTCTGCAGCCTGTTTGTACAGCTGTCAAAGGAGGAGGATTTGGACCCAGGGGGCTCCATAGCTCCATGCATGCTGTGGTACCAAAGGTCGAGCTCTTGGCAGCTAATTAGAAGGCTGGCCGCTGGGATCCACCCAGGGATGCCTTGGCAGACAAGATGCCATGAGGCTGAATCAACTCAGTGACAACTGGTTCCAAGTGCATCATTCAGTGGGACTCTCCTGGTGATGCCGATGGCTAACACCTGTGGACTGTGACCAAACAGTGATGGTGAGAGTTGGAGGATTTGATGTCAATAAGACACTCATGGCTAGGGGTGAAGTCAAACCTGCCAATCAAGTATTCATTTGATGACATCCTCCTTGGAGGTGTGGCCTTTTGTATAAGAAGGAGAGACTCTGGAACTGCCCCTCTCTCTCCCACTCCACCTTCCTCCTCTGAGACTTCACTGGGATTCCATGCCTGCTCCCAGGGGTGACCTCGCGTGAACAATTCAACTCTGAGAGATCCACCTAGCTTGGATCTGTGCAATTCTGTTCCCACTGGCCTGGGAATGTCCTGCTTCCTGCTTCACCGGCCTGTAGCTACATGAGTCTGAAGAGGGCCTGATGGACTAGTGTCATCCTGACTGTGGACTTTAGTTGGGCTGGGTTCGGAAATAGAATTACTTCTTCATATAAAGCGCTCTCTCATACAAAGATGGAGGCCACTGGATTGTTTGTCTGGACAACCTGGTCCAACACAGTGGTACAAGTCTGCCCAGACATGCCTTGGCAGAAATGTCTGACAATCGACTTGAAACAAATCAGCCATTGAAAAGTCCATGAAGCACAGTTCTACTCTTGCAATCATGGGGCAGCCTTGTGTGAGAATCTACTCAACAGAAACTGTTTTTTTGTTGTTTTGTTTTGCATTGGTGTCGTGTGTGTGTGTGTGTGTGTGTAATAGTTCAGTGCCTGAATATTCCAGCATCCTCATTGATCAATTGAGAATAATTATACCTTCCTCTCAGCCATGGCAGTGACAACACTGGAGCTTAGTGGTGGGAAGACTCAATCAGAGTCCTTGCCACATGGTGGGCATGACATTCTGGAAGCCAGGATAGTAGCACCTCACACAGGGTCTGGCCCAGAGCAGGTACTCACAAGCATGTGCTCTTTCATTTCATATCTGCGTGAGTCTGGGTTGAGTAGAGAAACAAATTCAGAGACACTCATATGTGTTTAAAAGAGAGTTTTATATCAAAAAGTACTTAAATAGTAAGAAAACATCCCAGCCCATTCCAGATCAGGTCCATAAGTCTGATATTAGCCCATATGTCTGATACCAGTCTATAAATTCCTCCTCAGACTCATGCAACACATGCAATGATCCTAACTGCATGGAGATCATAGGCTGTGGGTGCAAAGTCTTATGAATTCAGTTGCAGTGGAAGCATCTCCAGAGGTCTGGCTGCTGTCAGCATGGCTCCGTGTGGCTTGTCAATAGGAAGGTGAAGCAGAGAGAGTGCATGTCTCACCTCCAGGGAGCAAGACGGGAGTTCTGAGAATCCTCAGAAGAAGGTCATGCCCATACAGGGGCCTCATTGGCTATGACCTCATTGACAGGCTAGACTCCACCCTTTCGCTCAAGCTGTCAGGAGATTATGTAATTTCCACAGTACCTCTGCATTCTTTTCGCTTTCTGCAGGAGAGAGTAGAACTGCCTCCCAGAGTGTGTTCAAATCTTTGAAACCTTATGGAAGCCAATTGCCACATCTGTCTTTCACAGAACAAGCTGATGAGTTGCAACTGCCAACCTATCCATTCACCCCTGAGTGTTTCATCACCCGAACAACGTGGCTTCATTTTTCATCTTTGAGCCCCAGCACACCCGCTTCTCCATGTCCTTTTTACAAATTGGGAGGAAAATGCTTACTTCCCTGGGAATATTTTCTAAATCTAGGCCAGGAGTCAGCAAACTTTTAAGATAGAAGAGCCAATCATGTCCCTCACACCTTAGAGATTAATGGAGAGTCATAAATATATATTTTTTACAAATGAATGGATTCATCATTTTCTGAAAAGTTTTCTTTATCTCACCCCACACACCCCTATTTTACTTCACAGCCACATGCATGTTCCAAAAGAGGTGCTTTTGGTGCCTGAGTGGCAGTTTGCCAACCGCTGGTCAGGCCAGACATCTCTCCTTCCAAAAGCTCACTGCCATTGAGTCCGAGTTCTTTCCTACTCCCAGCACCCCAGCCCCAGAGGTCAGGGTAGAACTGCCCCTGTGGGTTCTTGAGATTGGAACTCTCTACGAGAGTAGAACCCTGCAGCTTTCTCTTGTGAAGCAGCTAGTTGTTTGGAACTGCAGACCACACCACCAGGATGAGAAATTGGAAACCTACTGTGTTTCCCCAAATATAAGACAAGGTTTTATATTTATTTTTCCTCCAGAAGACAACCTAGGACTTATTTTCCAGGGATGTGTCCTTTTTAAAAAATATGGTACAACAACCTACATTTATTTCCATATAGTTAAGTTGCCTTCTTCTGGAGCATCATCATAGCTCTCCAAACCCCGAATTCCATTGTGGATTTGTTGCGACTCTATTTCCTTTAGAACCATTGACCCCAATCTCTCCTGTCAACCAATAGAGGTCTCATTCAATGAGCAGCTCCTATCCATGTAACCTGCACAGAGAGCACTGGAAACAACACTGTCAGTGATTTTATCCCATGAATCCTTCACCCAAATCATGACCTCTTGCATGCTAGGCTTCACAGAGTTTCCAGGCTGATTTCTTGTCATTCTATTTTCAATGCAGTTGTTAATTTCCATGTAAATGGTCTTTGAATGACTTGTCTATTGCAATTATCAAGAGTCTGCAGATAGGTCCTAATGAGGCAGATGAAAAGGGCTGCCTGTCTGCGTCACTGCTCCAGGATGAAATGCACAGGTTGTGCAGATCCATTGCACAACATATTACTCTTGTCTAAAGAGCCCTGGTAGTACAGTGCATAAAGTATTTGGCTGCTCATTGGATGATTAATGGGTCAAGCCCACTAGGTACTCCAAGGTAAAAAGATGAGGCTGTCTTCTCCCATAGCCCTCGATGGCTTTGGTCATCCTCAGGAGCAGTTCTACTTTGTGCTATAAGGTCACTGTGAATGAGTCAGATTCAACTCATTTGGGTTTGTTTGGGCCATTTCCATTCTCTAGACTAGTCTCACTTCCTTGCCCTGATGTCTATCTTTAAACGAGGAGACACTGAGCAACCTTAAAATGCAAGAACAGGCTGTGACTACCACCTTTCACACTGACAACAAAATCATCTCTTTGAGGGCCTTCCTCTCTTTCACTGCCCTCCACTTTACCAATCACGATGGCCTCCTTCAGGGATTGGTCTCTCCTGACAGGATATCCAAAGTATGTAAGAGGAGGTACTCTGGCCTTACTTCTTCCAAGACAAAAATCAATTTGTCCTTTTAACAGTCATGGACCTTCATGAGCAAGTGCTTCCTCCTCACTTTCAGCAAGCACGTTGTGTCATCTGCATTACCGCAAGTTGGTTATAAGCCTTCCTCCAATCCTGATGCAACGCTCTTCTTTATAGAACCCAGCTGCCCTGATAATATGCTCAGCATACAACATGAACAAGCGTGGCGAGAAGATGCAACCCGGACACACACCTATTCTGATGTTAAACTGTGCACCATTCCCTAGTCTTATGCACATAACTGCCTCTTGGTCCATGTACAGGTTCTGCATGAGCACAATGCAGTGTACTGGAATTCCTGTTCTTCTCAGCGTCATCTACAGTTTATTATGGGCCACAGCGTGCAATGCCTTTGCATAGTCAGTGGCACACAAGTAAACATGTTTCTGATATTCCTTGATTGACCCAAGACCTGTCTGATGCCAGCAGTGAGTTCCACTATAGTGCTAGCAAAGCAAAACTAGCAAACTAAAACAGGCAAGTTCCCCTGCCAGGTCCAAAGCAGAGGCACTGACAGCCCCTGGTAAATGATAAGTATGATCAGCCACGCTACCTCTTCGAACTTACTGAGCTCATCTCCATAGCAGGCATCAAGCTCTCCCTGAACTGCAAGTACAGAAATGATCCTGAGTGAGAAAACTGCTCGGAACTTCTGTGGGTAAAATCTGTGCAAGAAGAATCGCCTTGACTAAGGTTAAAATTTCAAAATATCAGAACAGCTGACTGTCAAGTAATATATTAAAATTAGCTACCAAATAACATCCCAACTTTCATTATTTATTTATTTAGAGGGAGGCCTCAGCTTGGCAACGTCAGATCAGCCCCACCCCAGACTGCCCTGTCACCAGGTCCCTTGGCCATGCAGCTGATGAGCACCAATCACAGTGGCTCCTGGGCTTGTCAAGAACATGGGTGAGGGCATGGCAAGGTGCCAGCTGCCCTGTGCCCGGCATGGCATGGCTGGAGCCTGACAGGGCGGGGCAGCTGAAAATGAGAACATTCCAATTAAAAAAACAAAAAGATGAATTCCTTCTTCCCTAGGCTCAAGTCCTTTCCCTCTGTGGTCCAGGGGTCTTTGACAGAACGTGGAAGCACCAGGCTCTGTGTCACCATGGGTTAGCTCCAGGGGCAAGCTGCAGATCTGTAACCGAGCCTCCCTGACTCCAGATGTGCCACTCCAGCCCTGAGCGGCTGAACCTGCCTCTGCAAACTGGTCTTCCCAGTGTCTGGCCACTGGCTGGCAGGACCTGGTGGGAAGCTGAGTCCAGGCCATCCATCCCCCACAGGATGTGGGTGTGGTAATTGCAAGCCCTCCAGGCTCCCCAGAGGAAACACTCTCCCTCCTGTCTAGTGGTCAGGCTGCCCTTCTCCACCAGCAGCTGTGAGACTCTTCTCCAGGAGGTTTAGGGAGAGGCAGCATCCTCTTCCTCCTCAAAGTCCCCTCCCCTTCTCCTGCTTGTTTCCCACTTCCCTTCCTGTTTCTTTCCCCCTCCTCCACTTCCTCCTCCTCCTGCTCCTGTCATCCTGCCCCTCTCCTCCTCCTCTTCCCCACAGCTGAGCATTTGACCATTGCAGCAGTTCACGAAGAGAAGTCCCACAAGAGGAAAGAACCCTTGGCTTCTCCCTGGCCCTCTTTTGAGCCCTTCCAGATATTGACCAAGCAAGGCCAGATCCTCCTCCATACAGGGGGATTGTTCATTTTGTTAGCTGAAGACAGGGCTGGTGTTTTTGGTGACTTGGGGAAATTGTACATTAAAAAGTAATAGTAAAAATGCCATCTTGGATCACTGTCTCTGTCACTGTCTCCCGGGTGAGCATGCTCTGTTGTATTTCAACACCTGTCACACCAGGTCACCTGGCCAATGAGGCTTCCCTGGATGTTCTTCCAGGCAGAAGAAACAGCATGTGTCAAAGAACACAAACCCCAAAGAGTAATGTGGCCAGCCAGCTCACTCATGTGGCACAGCCAGGAAGGAAGCACAACCACAGAGGCTGGGGAGGTCCTGCAAGGGATAAATCACATTGCAGCAGCCACTGGGAGCCATTGCACTAGGGACGGACACCCAGCAAGGGCATGGAGGCTGGACTGGAGGAGAGAGGGACAGCGTGGTACAGTGACAAGGCTTCCCTCTGGTTCAGGAAACCTTCTTTTTTAAAGAATCATTTTATTCGGGACTCAAACAGCTCATCACAATCCATACATAAATGCATTGTGTGTCAAGCACATTTGTGCATCTGTTCCCCTCATCATTCTCAAACCATTTGCTTTCTATTTAAGCCCTGGCATCAGGTCCTCATTTTTCCCTCCCTCCCCACTCCCTCCTCCCTCATGAACCCTTGATAATTTATAAATTTTTATTACTTTGTCCTATCTTACACTGCCCAATGTCTCCCTTCACCCATTCCCTTGTTATCCATACCCCAAGGAAGAGGTTATGTGTAGCTCCTTATAATAAGTTTCCCCTTTCCATTCTGCCTTCCCTCCACCCTCCCAGTACTGCCCCTCTCACCACTGGTCCTGAAGGGATCACCTGTCCTGGATTCCCTGTGCTTTCGGTTCCTATATGTACCAGTGTACATCTTCTTGTCTAGCCGGATTTGAAAGGTAGAATGGGGATCATGATAGTGGGGAGGAGGAAGCATTGAAGAACTACAGGAAAGTTGTATGCTTCATCATGGCTACACTGCACCCTGACTGGCTCGTCTCCACCTTGGGACTCCTTTGTAAGGAGAAGTCCATTACCTACAGATGGGCTTTGGGTCCCCAACCTGTATACCCTTCATTTACAATAATATAATTTTTAGTTCTTTGATATTTGATACCTTTGAAACCTTGTGGTCACACAGGCTGGTGTGCCTCATGATGCTTTCTTAATCCTCCATCCTTCTTAAGTCACCCGATGAGTTTTTAAACCTTGGGGATGCTCCCTTGTGAAGTCTTTCACAAGGTCCCGGACTGGGGGGAATAAGTGCGGGTCAGGGAAGCACTGGGCACAATTGTTGGACCCACCTCATGGCCTGCTCCTGGTGAATGAGTTGATCTGTTCATCTGAGCTGTGTGCCGGAGGGTGCTTACCAGGAACTGCAATCTTGTTCTGCTGGGCCACACCTCCTCCCTCCTCTCCTCTCCACTCTCTGTCTGTGCCTTTTTAGCAGTGTGACCCCGGCTCTGTTTTCTTCATCTGCAAATTGGAGCTCAAATAAAAGTGTGTGCATAGGTGAGAGTGCACACGCCTGTACACACATTCACATGTTTCCAAAGTTGTTGCAAAGTTTGAAAATCAGGCAAGGTAGCAGGGAAACTCCTTGGAGGTACAGTTAGCGCTCTCTCTCTCTCTCTCTCTCTCTCTCTCTCTCTCTCACCTCGCCATCAACTCCTATTCCCATTCTACAAAGGGAAATCCTTACCCGGAAAACTTTGTTCACACTGGCCCAGGGCCCAGGGTGTGAACCTCCGCGGAGGCTGGGTCTCTCCCTTTCCATTTCCCTTGTTGACTTCCAGTTCAACTGTTGTTGGCTCACAAACAGACAGGGAGTGTTCTATGGCTTACCCTACTGTCAGATGGATGTCTCACCTTCAGTCTCCCCATAGACAAGGCCCCTCGGACTCTCAGACTGATCTATCAAAACCTAGAGGAGGCAGAGAAAGCTGGGTCATGACATCTTATGTTCAGGCTGCAACTCACTGTCTCCTACCTCTCCAGCATTCCCCAGCTCAATGGAAGATGAGTTGTGGTGTGACCTGGGACCAGGAGAAAAGAGTCTGGAGCGGGGAGGGTGGGGCAGGGGGATGGCGATGGGGTGGGGTGGTGGCTATGGGGGAATATGGGATCCCAGGAAGAAATACTAGTTTCTACCAAGAGACAGAAATGAGAACAAGCAAGACAAGTTTGAAGTTCATGGTCACTACACCTCTGCACTATTGCTCCCAATGCTTCCACAAGCCATGCTCCCTCTCCCCCATGCCAGGTGCTTGTTAAAGACTTGACAACAGAGCATTCTGCTTATGTCAGACACTATCAGGTGGTGTGGGGGGCGTTAAAAAGAAATTCGTTAAGTTCCTGTCTTTAAGAGGACACTCACCTGGAGAGGAGGACAGATAGGAAATCAATGAAACAAAAATGGGGATGAATAGAAGGTCTTGAAACCCAGGGCATTTGAGCTGAGTCTTCAGAAGAAAAGGTACACAGAGAATGACGCTGGGAGAAAAGGGACACAGCATACCATCTCATCCCAGCAGATAAGTATTTTTGTCTTAGGGACACATCAAAACAAAGTCATGTGTCTGGAGAGTAGCAGGTGTGGGTTGGAGGCAGGACAAGCCAGAGAAGATCAGGGCCCTAGTCCTGGGGAGTTCCCTTTCATTTATCCAGTGTGTTTCCCACTGTTTAATTGGCAGCCCTATGTTGTTGCATTGTGTGCTGCCAAGTTGATTCTGTCTCTTCACAACCCCCTGTAACAGGATGGAACTTAACTCATCAGATCCACTGGTGGACTGACCCACCAAACTTCTCAATTATAGTCAAATGCTTACTGTGTTAGTCTGGGTAGACTAGAGAAACAAATTCACGGATATTCATATGTATGGAAGAGAGTTTTATCTAAAAGAGCAATTGAATATTGAGAAAACATCCCAGCCCAGTCCAGATCAAGTCCATAAGTCTGATATTAGCCTATATGTCTGATACCAATCTATTAATTCATCTTCAAACACATGCAACACATGCAGTGATGCCAAATGCAGGAAGATTACAGGCCCATGGGTGATAATTCTTGTGGATTCAGTGTGGTAGAGGCATCTCAGCACTGGCAGGGGTCTGTCTGCACCTGGCTCCTTCAGTTCCAGGGTCTTACTATAGCTCCAACGTTCTTGTCAGCAAGCAGACCTCACAAGGAATGAGTCTGTGTCCCATCTCCAACAAGCTATCTATCTCCGTGGCACCTTCAAATGAGGTCATCATGCTGTGACCTGATTGACAGGCTAGACTTCACCCCTTCACTCTTCAGTCTCAAATTGACAACAGATTTATAGAACTACCACACTTACCCAATTGTATCAGTCCAGGTAAACTAGAAAAACAAATTCACAAACACACCTATGTATATAAGGGAGAGGTTTATATACAAGAGGAATGAAACATTGAGAAAGCATCCCAACCCAATCCAGTCCAAGTCCACAAGTCTGATATTAGCCCATATGTCTGATACCAATCTATCAAGTCTTCTTCAGACTCACAAAGCATGTGCAATGACTCCAGGACAATCACAGGCCAGTGGGTGCAGAGTCTTGTGTAACCAGTGGCGGTAGAAGCATCTCAGCCTGGCAGGGTTCTCCCCATGGATCCTCCAGTTTCCAGGGCTCAGGGTCTATCAACATGCTGCTATGTGCCGTGTCAGCTGCAATGTCTCCCAAGAACTGATTCTTGTCTCTCACCTCCAATTGGGAAATAATGTGAGATGTGGCGGTCATGTATTTGTGATATCAATTTCATGATTGGGATGTTGGGGGGAGTCTAGCCTGTTAATTTGGAGATAGCCAATGAGTAGCCAATGAGGCCTCTGTGTGGGCATGGCTTTCTCCTGAGAATTCTGGGAAGCCTCACAGTATTTGCCAATTGGAGAAGAGAGACTTGACTCTCAGTCTCTAAGACAACAAACTCCTGACAAGAAGTGATGACAACATGCGGATCGATCATGATTCCTGGAGAATGGAGGAGCCAGAACAGGAGTCACATGGGCTTGTCCTGATGGAACCAGACCTGAGGGGCCGGAGAAGCCACAGGGAGATGCCTGCCAGCACTGAGAAGCTTCTACCATCAATGGACACTGGCGATGGACTCTGAGCCATGGAAATGAGAAGCCACGGAGAAACCCCTACGAGAGCTGGGATGCCTATACCAGCTGGATACACAAGACTCTGCACTCACTGACCTGTGACTTCATGAGTTGGAAGGAGACTTTATAGAGTGGTATTGGACATATGGACTAATATCGGACTTATGACCTTGGACTGGACTGGGATGTTTTCTCAATGTCCCATCCCTCTTGAATATAAACCTTTCCCTTATATCCATATATGTGTCTATGAGTTTGTTTCTCTAGTCTACCCGGACTAACACACAAGACTTCCCAGAATTCTAAGGAGAAAGCCATGCTCACACAGAGGTCTCATGGGCTATCTCCGGTTTGACAGATTAGATTCCATCCCTACATTCCCAATCCTGAAGTTAACACAAGAGCACATGACTGCCACACTTATGAATCCCCAGGACTGCTTTATGATGAAAGGGATAAAGAGGATAATCTAGGATATAATCTAGCCTGCATTCTTAGGAAAATAACAAGATTACATGTGAAGATACATACACTGAAGATAGAAAAGTTTGAAGAAACAAAGACCTGGTGATCAGGACCTGGGGATCTTGCTCTGTAATCTACCACCCCAACCCCGCATAGACTAAAACAACAACCTTTTTCAATTTTATTTTTTCGATCTTTTTCCATTTCAATTGTATTTCATTGTGGAAAACAACAGGGAATAAAGATTGTTGCCATCTCTGTCCTTCCCACCAACCAGTTAAGTGGCAAGATTGCATTCATGAAGCTGTGCAACCATCATCTTTGGCAATTTCCACATTTCTCCATTGTCCTTCACAGAAACTCATGGCCCCAAAGGGATGGACCTTCTTTACTCCCCCCACCACTGTTCCCTCCTTAGCAGCTACAAATGAACTCTGATCCTTCTCTATTTGCCTCTTCTAGACATTTCATTTAAATGCAGTTGTTCAGTATTTATTCATTGATGGCAGGCTGACATCAATCAACATATTGTCACCATTTTATTGTTGCTCAAAAGTCTGTGAGTCAAATGGGAAGTTCTACACCTATTCGGGGTACTCACATGTCTAGTGTTTCATATCTCCAGTTGACTGGAGTCAGAGGGATGATGGGATCATTTGTCTCTTCCCCATGTCGTGCTCATAGGCAACCAGAATAGCAAAGGAGAACAAGCCCTGAATCACAAGCATCGTGTAGCCCTCTCCTGGCATCGCGCTTGCTAATGTCCCATGGATAAAGCAGAGATTGGAAGGGCAGAGCAAAAGTGATGGCAATAGCAGTGAAGTCACATTATAAAGAAGTGGATGAACGCAAAGTCATTTTTGTTGGGAAGCCATTGAAAGGGTCTGAAAAATCATGGGGGTAGGGTTATGATCAAGAGGGAGAAGGAGAGAAAGAAGGAACCCAATAGCAAGGTGGGGTATATCGCACCCCCTTAGAAACGTTGTGACAGGAGGGAGGGGGAAAACAAGGAGCTTATGCCAAGTACTGCAGTAGAAAATGTTTTGGAAATGATGATGGAATGTTATAAGAGCTGTAAAAGTCAAAAATAAAATGTTTTTTTTAAAAATATGAAAATAAAAAAAGAAAGGGTCTGAACAAGATGAAATAGTTGTTTAACCTAGGAGACATCAGAGAAGATGAAGAACTGGACACAATATATTTGAGACATAATCAGGAGATTCGAGCAAAGTAGAAGGAAGCGAAAAGGATGTCCCAGTAATATAAACATTTAACATGCTTGGTCTCTAACTGAAACAATGAAAGTTTGAGTCTCCCCACAGGTTCCTCAGGATAAAAAGACTGGCAATCTTCCTCCAGAAAACACTGTGGAGTCCCATTCTAATCTGGCACACATGGGATAGCCAGGACTCAAAAATCTACTAGACCACTATAGGTTTTGGGCCAGAGCAACTGAACCGGTGATAAAACCTGGTAGGAATGAAGAGAATGAAGAGAGAAGGCGGTTTGGAAGTTGTACTGATCAGTCACAGCTCATACTACCCTCCTGGGATCCACCATCATACTGCCTTCTCTCCTTGGGGGGAATGCTCCCTCCACAAGCCTCTCTTCGCTCTGACCATGTGGCCCAGATGAAAAGTCACCTTGACTTTCTAGCAGTAGTGACTGGTCAGGCATTTCGATCTCACTCAAACTGAACTAATGAGAGTATCCATCCTCCGTCATCCTGAATGACCAGATATCCAGGTATGGTTGTATGGGTTGGACACTACCTGAGGTTGTCCAGCAGGACACAACTGGGTGGGGGGAGGGAGATTTCCATATACCTTGGGAAAAGTGTGTCCTTTTCTAACTCACAGAGAGTCACTCGCTGAGCTGCTGTTCCCAGTGAATGACTCAGACATAGGCACATGTGAAATAGTAGACAGAAGGATCCTTATCTAGGATTATTTATTCTATTGGATCACATGGGGAAGAGGATTGCTGTTTTTCTACTCTGGTCGTAATGTTGCATCTGTAGGAGTTTGGAACTAAAGCCTTCTATGGCCCTGTATAGAGGGAATCTTTTCAGAGAGAATGAACAAGCAGATCAATGGGCTCAGAAAAGAGAACAGGATAAGATAGAGAACTATCAGGAACAAAGCCCTGTCCTAATCACTGCTCTCCACCCTGAGGCTTGGTCATCTGAGTCTTCATTTACCTTTCTGCTACCTCCACTTTATTCCTTAGTTCCAGCTCATAGCGACCCGCTGTACAGCAGCAAGAAACATCACCTGGTCCTGTGCCATCTTCAGAATGGCTATTTTTTGAGCCCACTGTTGTAGCCACCATGTCAATCCCTCTCATCACAAGAGTCTTCCTCTTTGTTACTGCCCCTCTGCTTTATGAAGCACAATATCCATTTCCTGAGACAGGTTTCTCCTGATAAAATGCAAAATGAAGTTTCCACTGTGCTCTCATCCATTAGAATTCTGTCCAGATTTCTTTCAAGACAGATTAATTTGTTCTTTGCGTAGGCCATGGTACTTTCAATATTCTTTGCCTGAATCATAATTCAAGTGCATTGATTCCCCTTCAGTCTTCCTTATTCAATACCCAACTTTCATATGCATATGAGGCAATTGAGAACACAATGGCTTGGGTCAGGCAATCTGTTGGTCTTCAAAATGACATCTGTTTCCCTGACAGAATAGCTGAAGACAAAGTGGGTGCATAAGCAAATGTGTGTGTATAAGCTGATGGTGCCCAGCAATCAAGAGATGTAGCATCTGGGATCTTAAAGGCTTGAAGATAAACAAGTGGCCATCTAACTGAGAAGCAACAAGCCCACATGGAAGAAGCACACCAGCCTGTATGATCATGAGGTGTCAAAGGGAGCAGGCATCAGGCATCAAAGACCCCAAAACAAAATAGACAAACCAAAGGCATATCAATGGGAATAAAGGAGAGGGTAGAATGGAGACCCAAAATCCATTAGTAATCAATTGGACAACTCCTGTCAGAACGGCCACAAGGAAGAGAAGAGCCATTCAGGCTGCAATATAGCACTGATGAAACACACAACTTTCCTCTGGTTCTTTAATGCTTTCTCTCCACTTCCCCCCACCCACTACCATGACTCCAATTCAATATTACAAATCTGGCTAGACCAGGACATGTATACTGGTACAGACAAGAGCTCCAACACAGGAATTTCAGAACAGATAAACCCCCTCAGGACCAATAAGGAAGCAATACTACTAGGGTAAAGATGGTGGGTATGGGGTAAGGGGGAGCCATACATAATGATTGACATATGGTCCCCATCCCAGGGTGACCCATAGCAGACCCATAATGGGTAAAATGAGATAGCAGTCAGTGAAGTACATGGAAAAAAAGAATAATTTATAAATTATCAAGTGGGCCTAGGGAGGAATGGGATAAAAATGAGGAGCTGATGCCAAGGGGTTACGTAGAAAGAAAATGTTTTTTAAAAGATGATGACAACATATGTATAAATATATTTGACAAAAGAATATATGTATGGATTGTGGTAAAAGTTGTAAGAGCCCCCACTAAAATAAAATTTAAATTAAAAATGAAATGACCTCCTGTTCTTCAATACTTATCAGATAACTTACCCAATTCAAGATGTCATTTGATTTCTTGACTGTCACTTCCATGTCCCTCTGTCACATGATAAATCCCCCATTTTCTCTCACATAAGTTCAAATTTTAACTAATACAGTCTTAAATAATCAAGGCAAGAAGTTCATGAGTTCATATTTGGAGAGGAGGGGGTAGTCATAAAAGATAAGTCAGAGGTCAAATTCAAAGAATGTAGTGACTAATCTTGAGGAGAGTCCATTGAGAAAAGGAATGTCCTAGGGAACTCTCAGGCCTTACCCTTGAGAGATTGGAGAGGGCTGTATCTTAGCACAAGTAGACCATCCAGTGGATCAAGTGAGAGGTTGGAGAGGGCTGTGCCTTTAGCACAAGTAGACCGTCCAGTGGGTCAAGTGTTGGCCGTTGTTAGGTGTCGCCAAGTGGGTTCTTACCTTCTCTGCCCGGTCCTGTGCCATTCTCACAATGGTTCCTGGACTTTAGCCCATTATTGCAGCCACTGGGTCAGTCCATCTCATTGAAGGTCTTCCTCTTCTTTCAGTGCCCCTCCACTTTACCAAGCATGATGTCCTTCTCTAGAGATTGGTTTCTCCTGACAACCTGTCCAATGTACGTGCGATGAATTCTCACCATCTTTGCCTCTAGGTAGCACTCTGACTGTACTTCTGCCAAACTCCATTTGTTTTCCTTTTTAGCAGTCCATGGTACTGTCAAAATTCTTCACCAGAACCACAACCCAAACAAGTCAATTCTTCTCCAATCTTCCTTATTCAATGTCCAACTTTCACATGTATATGAGGGAATTGGAAATACCATGATTGGGTCAGATGTACCTTAGTCCTCAATGTAACATCCTTGTTTTTCAATACTCTGAAGAAGTCTTATGCAGCAGATTTACCCAATGTAAAGTGTATCTTGTTCTCTTGACTGCTGCTTCCATGAGCATTCATTGTGTATCAAGTCTTTGGAGGTCAAAAAGGAGAAATTCAGTCTTTCCTTCATCCTCGCATTTATATAACAATTTATCACTAAATACTGGCTAGGCACTGGGTGATCAGTACCGAATAAGGAGAGTTTGGATTTCAGTAGATATTTGGGACATCACATATTTATTCCACTAGTACTGAGTTTCCTAGCAGAGATTGAAGCCTTCAAAGATTTTGTTTACGTTGGATCCACAATCAATGCCCCTGAAAGCATCAGTCATGTTATCAAACATTATGCTGCCTTGGGTCAATCTGCTGCCGAAGACCTCTTCAAAGGGGCAGAAGGCAACATGGCCTCCTTCAGGATGAGGGTGCACCTGACCTAACCCATGATATTTCACTCATCTCATGTGTATGCCAATGTTGGACAAGGAATAAAAGACCAGAGAAGAATTGATGTATTTCAGGAATGGTGTCAGCATCAAATATGGAATTGACCATAACCTGCCAGAAGAATAAACAAATACATCCTGGAAAAAGTACAGTCAGAATGCTCCTTATTAGAAAGGATAGCAAGACTTTGTTTCACATACTCTGGACATGTGCTGAGGAGGGACCAGTTCTTGAAAAGAACATCATGCCTCGTAACGTAAGAAAGTCAGAGAAAAAAAGAGTCAGACCCTCAATGAAGCAGATTGACACAGTGGAGCGCCAGCATAGGAAAGAGGGGAAGATGGAGCAGAATCAGTGACCTTTAAATAAGGTCACTCTGAGTTGAAATCAACTCAATGGTGCCTAGCAACAACACTGAGCCCACTATGGGCCATTTGCTCTTCAACAAACAAAGGATAAATCCAGGCAACGATGTCCAGCAGACAGCTGGGAAGAGGGCTGAGCTGTCGTGTCTGTGTGTCATTCCAGCAGAGGTAATTTTGGAATTTGTGGGAGACAGCACTGGGAGAACAGACACACGAGTTCCACAAGCCGTCTCCATTATGCTTCAGCATCGCTTGTGGGCACAGAACACAGCCTCCATTTGGCCTGGTTGGTTAAAAGGAAGATGTAGATTGAGCCTGGGTTTGGGGCCCCAATCTGAAACCAACATGGATTCAACATCCATGATAGCAGATAATAATGTGTGTTAACCACAGTCAGTTGGCCAGCCTCTTTGAGCCTGTTTCTTGAGCTAAAAAAATGAGGACTTGGACCATATTGGGAAAAGGTGCTTGTAAAAATTCATTTCCTCAAGCACAAACATGCACCAAGCATCTATATGTGTGAAGTTCTATGGTAAAGGGCTTATGTGGAAGCCAGTACTAGGGGCCCATCTGGAAGAACCTGGGAATCTTTCTGGTTGACCTCCAGCAGCCCATCTTTCTCTGACCACTGTCCATCAACACCAATTTTCCCCCTTTCCCCAGTCCATAAGAAAGGCAATATATTTTTCTATCAGTAAAGAAAAGGGGGTGTGGGGAGGGGAGTGTATTATGCTGCTCTCTGGAGAGCTGGTTTTCAGAGTGGCAGAAAAAAGGCTGCATGAGCCATGCTGTTCTTGGCAACGCTGCCCTGCTCCTCACAGCCAGAGGCTTAAAGCTTTATTTATGGTTTGAGTTACAAGCAATGGAGACTATGCCAGCAAATGGGGGGGAAGGGAAAAAGAATTTCAAAAGTTGAGAAAATTGCCCTGTGTTCTTGAGTGCAAGCAATTTGTCCAAACACCTGAAGGCTGTAGAATCCTAGTGCTATAATGGTGGTTTCTGTGTTGGAGCTGGGGCCTTTCCATGTGTTATGAAAATCACAGACTCACTTTATGAGATATTAATGAATAACTGGACTGCTTTGAGGATGCCATTGTTGGAGGGTTTTGTTGTTGTCGTTTAATCCAGGTTCAGGCTTGGAGTGGTTTTATTTTGAACGTTGCCACATGCAGCAAATGGTGTGGTTAAGTCGTGCATTTGGGTCCTGCTTCCAAGGCTCCCAACTGGAAAGCATTTGGCATTTTAAGGATAGAAGATTCGTTTAAAATCAAGTCCCCTGATCCAAAAAATAAGGTCCAGTGAAAGTAAGAAACACACCAGGGTAACAGAATATTTGTGGTTTGAGCAAACTTAAAGCTCCAAAGATCTTTCCAGTGGCCTTTGAAGTGTCCCAGAGGCAACACTGTACCTCAGAAACCATGACTGTCCTCCTCATGTTGACATTTCTGCCACAGTGACTTTGAAAGCTGCCTTTTATGGCCCTCACATCCGAAGGGCAAATACTGCTATCAGTAAGACAACACAGGTGGCTTCTATAGTTGGGTCCAGGTGGAATTGGGGAGGATTTTGAGACCCTTTGCAAAGGCAGACACCACCAAGTGCCCTGTCTGTGTTTATGAGTGTGCACAGACCCTCTGCAGGGAGTGAGACAAGGAATTACTGTCATTGTGGGGGGTGGGGGTGGAGCGGAGTGGGGTCACAGGAGGCTGGGAGAGGGCAACAAGATAGTTCAAGTGCCAGAGACCCTATTTGTTAACCGAGCAACCACAGCAAGCCCCGTGACTGCGCCTCAGTTTCATCTGCTGGAAAACAGGAAATGTAGTAGCTTAGCCATACTTATCGTTTGTCAAGTGTTCAATAAGCACATGTAGCTTGTGGCTGCTGTTTCTGGACAGTTTGGATATAGAAGCATTACTAGAAGTTCTATTGGACAGTCCTGCCAGAGATGTTGGGCTCTTGACTTCAGTTGCTTAGCTGAAAACCACGCTCACCTCTGCTTCTAGACACAAAGGATTGACTCAAATGTGGTTTTCAACTCCCAGTGCTTGGATTCATTTCAGATCCCCTGATCCCCCTCTTTTCCTACACTGTGAAGATCTGGCTTCAAAGTTTGGTCATGCACCCTTCTCATAGTTCTTGGAGAAGAAGCCCATGAAAGGGAGGGTGTAGAGGACGTGGGGTTGGGCAATGCTTCATGTAAATGCTGTTAATTGAAGCCAGGAAGCACTGAATTAAAATCCTGCTTCACTTATTTGGGTCTTAGGGTGCCTTGATGTCATTGAACACCTCTGAGCTTCCACTTCAACATTGGCCGTGCCAATACCTGCCATAGATGAGTCCTGGTGGTGTAGTAGATTATCCATTGGGCTGCTTAACAAGAGGTCAGCAGTTTGAATCCACCAGCCACTCCATAAGAGGAAGATGAATCTTTCTACTCCCATGAAGAGTTACCTTTCCAAAGACTCACAGGGGCATGTCTATCCTGTGTCGGAGTAGAGTTGATGGCTGTGAGTTTGGTTGGTTGCTTTATGCCTGTTCTACCATATACCATGACAGAGATGGTAATTTGCAGCCAAGCCAAACCCCACCCATTGCCAATCAGTTGATTCTGACTCCATACAGGGTTTCCACGGCTTTGCAAATCCTCATCAGAACAGACAGACAGCTTCTTCTTTCTCCCAAGAAGGGACTGGTGGTTTTGAACCACCACCTTGTGGTTAGCAGTCCAGTGCCTACCTGAAAGCATAATCAGGACTCCTGGATAATCAATCCATCAAAGACCTTGCAACTGTAAGGCTCAGGAAGGGGAAACCTCTTGAAGTCAGAACATTTCCCCTTGCTGAAACTTTCCTTCCTGAAAGGTCATCTCCTGTATAAACAGGTATAAGCATTCTACTGTTTGGTAGCATGCTCCTGGAGACTAGAGAGCTTAGGAATCTAGTATCCTAGAGACATCCTTGAAGAGTTTCCTGAAGCAGAGAAGAGAAAGGGCAACCGCTGTTTGTTTTGTTTTAGAATCTGTGATCAAACTCAAGGCTGTTCAGTCAGTTCCAACTCACAGAGACCCAAAATGAAAGAATAAAATTGCCCCTGTCTGCTTCTGAGCCTGGGAAGCAGCTGGCGGGTTTGAATCTCTGGCCTTGTGATTAGCAGCCCAGTGAATAATCACTGTGCCACCAGGGCCCCCTGTGGTAGCCGTTTTCATATAGAAAGGTTCAGGATAACCAATCATTATGATGACCAACCAATGGTTAACTTTGACTACTGACTATTGAGTAGGTAAAGTCTGAGTGCTTTACATATATTGTCTTTTCATCTCTGACATAATATGGTGATAAAACTAAGGCATCGAAGTTAAAATCAGGCCCCATGGCAGCTCGACATTACGGTTCAAACCCAAGCAGGCTGGTAACTGGGGTGTGTTACCATCATGCTGCATATTGTTAGATTTTCATGTCCTTTCCATTTGCACTACAGACACGGTACATGAGACCCAGAAAAATTAAACAACTTAACCCATCTTCCACAGAGCACAAAAAGATTCATTGATTCCGCTCCCCCTCCCCCCATAACACACACACACACACACACACACACACCCCTTTGGCTATCATTTTGACTAATCCCAAACCAAACTCATGGCTGTGCAGTAGAGGTGATTCCAACTTTGCCTCCTGTGGGTGTCTGAGGCTGTCAATCTTTTTTTTTTACTCCTTTACTTTTTCTTTTTTTAATATATATTTTATTTTAATAATTTTATTGGAGGTTCTTACAGCTACTACAACATTCAGTACACCATTTGTATCAAGCACGTTTGTCAATCTTCATGGGAGTAGACAGCCCCATCTTTCTCCTGCAGATAGGCTGCTGGGTTCCTGCTTCCTCAGGAAACAGACACACAAGTCCCCCTGCCTTTTCTGGGATGGGAATGTCATTCCCTTCATCTGAAGCTGATGCTCTTTGGGACAACTCCTGTTGTAACTAGGACAACTGTGCATAGTGGGACCAAACCTGTGGTAGTCATGTGCTTATGTTAATTTTATGATTGAAATGTAGAGGTGGACTCTGGCCTATTAATCTGGAGATAGCCATTGAGTAGCCGATGAGGCCTCTATGTGGGCATGGCTTTCACCTGAGACTCCTGGGAAATCTCGTGATATTTCCCTTGTGAAGATGAGAAGCTATCTTCCCCAGTTGTTGGGAGTTAATTTCAGAGATGATTAATCACAGGCAACACAGAATAGCGGTGTCTGGGAGGCTGGAGTAGCCGGTGAGGAAACCACACGGCTTTGCTCTGATGGAGCCGAACCTCTGAGGCTGGGGCAGCCACATGGAGGCCTCTTCCAGTGATGAGTTGCTTCTGCCACCACGGGATGCTGTTGATGGACCCTGAGCCCTGGAAGCGAGGAGACATGGGGAGACCCCTGTCGGCGCCGGGATTCTGCACCCACTGACCTGTGACTTCGTGAGTCAGAAGACTTTATGGACCGATTTCAGGCATATGGGTTAATATCTGACTTGTGACTTTGAGCTGGACTGGGCTGGGATAATTTCTCAATGTCCTGTTCCCCTTGAATATAAACCCATTCCTTATTATCCATATGCATGACTTTGAAATTTGTTCCTCTAGTCTATCCAGACTAACACAAACCTTAACCCCCACTCCAGCTTAAAAGAAGTGTCAGTTCACCTTGTTTGCTTGAACACCGTGATCCTAATGAGGGAGAGAAGTCCACATCCGCTCGTTTAGCAACCATTACGGTAGCACTGCTGACTCATGCCTCTTTCTAGCTGCTGATTTCCGGTTCACGGTCTTTTCCTCTACTTGACCTGATTTCTTAAGGCCCTGCCCAGTGGAGTTATTCTGAGATTTATAAGGGATTCCCTCAACAGATACCTTAGGAAAGCGGTCAGGTTCAGGGTTGACCCACATGCTGTAAACATTGGCCTTCCAAGCCCAGAAAATAGCGAGAGGCTGAGAAACACCCTCAGAGGTCACTGGGGAAACTGGCATACAGAGGACTCTTTGATGGAGTCAGATTGGAAAGGACTGGAGAGGCCCCTTCCCTGGAAGCAAAGGCTGCAATGGCCTTAACTGTGGCTCACTTTCAGAAGTGTCTGGAAACTGGGATTCATTCATGCATGCCTTCACTTTAAAGTAGTGGTTTGTCATTCAGGCTTTGGAGCCAGACAGGGCTAGATTCAAAGCCACTTACCAGGATTGTGACTTCAGGCCAAGTCCCAACATCTTTTAAGCCCCAATTCCTTTCTGAACGGCGGGGGTGGTAATAGTACTTACTTCATTATAGTGTTGAGAGGATGAAAAGAGAAAACGTAAATGAATGGCTTACCCCAATGCCTTGGCAGGCAGCGAGAATTCAACGTTTGTTATGATTTCTACATGCCTTTGTTCTCCCGCTCAAGCGTTTATTCCACAAGTATTCCACCCAGGGTCTGCTGGGATGGCTGGGGGTGGGGGTGGGGGCTGCAGTGGAAAGAACTCAGAGTCCAATAAAAGCCTGAAGGGGGGGCAGGCTCAGGAGAGAGAGAGAGAGAATTTTCAAAGGACCAGTTAAATGCATTACAGGGATTTCCTCTGGTTCTGAATTTGGACGGATGGACTCCCTCGCCCAACACACACACACACACACACACACACACACTCACACACATACACACACTGTTTCCTGGGCCATTTCAGAGTCTGAAGCTTCTCAAGTTGCTCTCAAGGTGCCCTGGGGAATATCATATGACTCCTCTTAACCTCTGGAACATCTATAAAACCAAAAACTGTGCCTGCCTCGGGGAGCCTTTGTAACAACTTATTGGTTGCTATCAAAGTCAATCCCTACCCAGGGCCACCCCACATGTGCTGAGTAGCCTGCTCTGCTGTTTTCAAATTTGCAAGGCTGTGACCTTTCAAAAGCAGATCAGCAGGGTTACATTTCAAGGCCTGATTGGGTGCAACGCGCCAAACTAGCCACTACTGGTCGCCAAACCCTTTGACTGGGGCACTCAGTTGCCCTTGTAGTAGATGGATCCTTAAGAAACTTAAAAGTACTCGGTCAAGGTTACTACACAGTCAGTGCTTGATTATTTTCCACTCCATTCCCTCACCCCTCCTTCAGCTGCCCAACTCTGTATCTGAGGGAGTCTAGCTATTGCTTTGTGCCTAGAGTGGGCTAGATGCTGGTGGTCAAAGATGAATTTGAAACCAAACCTCCAAGGAGCTTAAAGTTTATTGGGGAAATAAACCTGGGAACTCCAGCTCCAACAGAATGTGATAAGAACTGTGCTGGAATCAGGTCCCAGGGATTGTAGGAGCACCAGAGAAGGCAAGTGAGAGTTCCCACCTGGACCTACGTTTCCTTATCTGTCAAATGGGTGTAATTTGTTACAACCTCATATGTAGATGATTGAGTGAGTTAGTGACTATGAACAATATGTCAAGAAAAGTTTAGGTTCTATGGCAGTATTGCTATTAACATCTGTTTTTTCCCATTTGGAGCCCTAGTGGTATAATGGGCTGCTTCTTTGACTACTCACCACAAGGTCAGCTGTCCGAACCCCCAGGTGATTCATGTGAAAAAGATGAAGCTCTGCTCCCATAATGAATCTGAATAATGCCTCGGAAACCCACAGCGGCAGTGTAGTTCTAATCTGTCCATCAGGTTGCTATGAACTGGAATTGCCATATACACCCAAGTAGAAGCCGACCTGAATATCAACTGAGGCACCTAATTTTACCACAAAAACTACATTAAAAATGTGCTGAAAAGCTCAGCTTATACAGGAATATAGAATTGTTTTGGAGTTGGTTGGTTGGTTGGTTGGTTGGTTGGTTGGTTGGTTGGTTTCCCCTATAGAAGTGGATCTCCTTGTTGGCAATGTGAATTGATGCAGAGTGGACTCCTATTGATGGCGACTCCAGGCATGCAGAGTCATGCTGTTCCATAGGGTTTTCCAAGGCTATGGCCTTTTGGAAGCAGATGACCAGGCCTGGCTTCTGGAGAGCCTCTGAGTATACAAACTTCCAACTTTGGGCCTAGAAGTTGATGCTGACCCATTTGCATCGCTGCGGGTATCTGGATATTTTTGAGGGAGGGCTCATGTTGTACCCATTCCTGTGTCCCTGTGATAGGACACTTCAAAATAAGTCCCTTCAAAATAAGCTGGTTCCTTCAAAATAAGCTGAACAAAAGAGAGAAGAATTTATTGCCTCGTTTTACCCTCCCAGCTTCCAGAGAGATATGCCCATTTTAAACTTGGGGGGAAGTCTGTGTTTGGAGTTCAGCATGCTTTCAAGCAACCTGTTCAATGCATTTCCAAGCCAGGCATCTTCAGACCTGCTTCTATGACCTTTCTACTGGATTCCACACACAGGAGACTATGGCTCGGGTGGGGTAGTACTGCCTGCCAGATGTGACTCACCGTTCCCCGTGGATCTAGGAGCCAACCCTGAGCTTCTCTTATTGAGTCACAGGCTTAGGTGAACCTCAGACCTCAGGAGAAAGGAGAGCTGCCTTTTGGGATGCATGTCTTCAGGATTCACACAAGCCAGCCAAGTACACAGCCTGGGAAATACTTCATGACAAGGGAAGATGAGATGGGTGGGGTGCAGAGACGTCACGTTGGGTTTACACCCTCCTCCTACCAATATCTAAAGACAACACCTACCCAGTCTCTGTGGCCCATGGACTTGGGCTCAATGGCTCTCTGCTTCTCTATTCCCATTGACAATACCCTAATATAGGCATAGATGGCCTCAATTCTCCTCTTTCTCATCCTCCTCCTTCTTTAGCATCTACTCTCATCGATTCTTTATGGTTCTTTCTTCCCTACACCAGTAGGCAAGAGTAATATTTATTTTACTTACACAGCACATAAAGGTTAATTCCCAGAAGCCACACAGAATGGCAGTCTGACCACCTTGTGAGAACACGCTCTCCCTTATACCAAGATGTCCAAGAGGGGATCAACGTGGATGCGCGCATGTGGCAACATTGGTTAGATGGTTTTAAAATAGTTCAGCAGACATCTCAGTATCTTGGAGAAGATGGAGGAGCCTAAACAGTAAATAGGGGAGAGTTGCTAAGCTAATGAATACAGACGGTGTGTGGTGCAGTCATGTCTGCTCTCAAGATAGCTCAGCCCCAGGCCTTAGAGAAGGATCTCTCAGCTGTGCTCCTCCAGCCCAGGTGTTCCAAACTCCCCCACTGGACTAAAACACACCAGCTACATGGCAATAATCTCAGTCACAGCCCTTGTTGTTTTTCTTGAATGGCCTCACGGCCACCATATTTTAATGTGGACAAACCATCCTTCTAGAGTTTAGTAAGCCAGCAGTGTCACGTGTAGTGACTATGCCGCTCTACTGTTAGCTTCCATTGAGTCACAGTCCAAACTCAGAGTGAGGCCACACACACAGTGGGACAAAACTGCCTGGCTCCCAGGCAATATAAAGTATTATCCCCCAGGATGGTTGGAGACCAGACTATCGGATGTTTGTGGGCTGGTTATTTGGGAAAAGATTGACAGGCTTTCTTTCCTAGTTCATCTAAGTCTGGAAGCAAAGAAGAGCCAAGCACAGTATTTTTAAAAAGAGCAAAATACATAATAATTCTACCTCGGAACCACCATATGGCCAAATGACTCCCTAGGCATGTTAGTCTAGGTTGACTAGAGAAATACATTCATTGACATTCACATATATGCAAGAGAGAATCAGAAAGTAAGCATGCATCAATAAACTTCCCAGCCACATCCAAATCAAATCCATAAGTCCAATATTAACTCATATGTCTGATACTACTCCATAAATTTCTCTGCAGACTCACACACATACACAATGATGACAAATGCAGGAAGATCACAGACCAGTTGGTGAAAAGTCTTGTAGATCTAGTGATAGTAGAGGCATTTCAGCACTGGTATGGGTCTCCATGTGGCTCCTCCAGCTTTTCAAGTACAGGAAAGTGAGGCAGAAAAGGTGTGTTCTATCTCCACAGAGAAAGAAAGGAAGTTCTCGGAATCCTCATGAGAAGGCCGTGTGCACAGGGAGACATCATCAGACTGTGACCTGATTGATTGGCTAGACTCCACCTCTTCACTCTTTTTTAACTCTTTTCACCCCTTCACTTTTAATGTCCTCAACAACATGAGATTATGTTACTACCGTACTAGATTCTAGAACAGCGGTTTTCAACCTGAGGGTTGTAACCCCTTTGGGGGTCAAACAACCCTTTCACAGGGGTTGCCTAAGACCTTTGGAAAACACATAAATATTTTACAATATATAATTAAGTATTGTTTTGTGATTAATCACTCTGCCTAGTCATGTTTAATTATGATCAATTTCTAACAATGAAAATATATCCTGCATATCAAATATTTACATTATGACTCATAACAGTAGCAAAATTGCAGTTATGAAATAGCAATGAAAATAATTTTATGGGTGAGGGTCACCACAGTATGAAGAATGTATTAAAGGGTCGGAACATTAGGAAGGTTCAGAACCACTGTTCTAGAAAATAAAGTCTAACCCTTGTTCACCATTTATTTTACCTACACAGCACATAAAGGCTTCCCAGAAGCCACACAGAATGGCAGTCTGACCACCTTGTGAGAACATGCTCTCCCTTATACCAAGATGTCCAAGAGGGGATCAACGTGGATGTGCGTATGTGTTTAAGGTCCTCTTCATTAAACCCCAAGCTGCCTTCCCAGTCCTTCTCCACTTCCACTTCTATGTCTTTTTCCTCTTTCTTGCTCCTGTTAATGTACTTTCTTCCACTTTGAATGCCTTTCCCAGGTCTTGCCTATCTTGCAAACTGACCATAAATACCATCTCCCTTGCTTTAAGCTTGTCAGTTCATAATTCTAATTATGTTTAAGAACTGTTTTGTGCAAGTGATTGCACATAAAGCTTCCTGGCTATGGTGGACTGGGAACAGGGAAACCTATAACAGATTTTCATTCCTACTCCTTAAATTGGAAGAAGATGGCTCCCATGACACTCCCCTCCCCCCACCACCATTTTATAGATATGGAAACTAACTCTCAGAAAACAGATCTGACACATCTAGACTCACACATCACATGAGATCTAGAAGTCAGACTGCCTGGCTCAACATGGCCACAAGACTTTGGTTCTTAGTATATTCTTTACTTTCTTTGGGGTACTCCTCTGTTGGGTGTTGCATTTTCTTATAGGATCATCTATCCATTTTTACTGGAACCCTTTTTTTTCTTTATAAAAAAACCTGTTGTCCCTTTTATTTATTGATTTCCCCCCGGTTTTACCAGAGTCTTCTAAAAGATTTGGAGAACACGCTTTCTCATATCCCTCTATATCTCCATATGGCATCTGACACAGATTTGGATAATTATTTTTTGTTACTATTATGAAAAGCAACTTCCCCCCTCTATTATGGGCATAGAAAAGAAGCTTCTAACATGAGAGTTTCAGAAAGCGTGCTTCTAATAATGGTCTTCATTCTGACAAATTCAAAGCTTCAGTAAATATTGCTAAGCATCTCCTATGAGTATCGCTTTAGGGCAGCATAGAAGGAGAAGGAGGTGGTGAAGAGGGATCCTGACTTCAAGCCACTTAGAAATCAGCACACAAGAGAGCTTGCATCAAGATGCAAAAGTTTTAAATATCATTACAGTTTTGGAACAAAGTAATAAAAATAGAGAGAGACTTGCAGATTTTATAAACAGTGGGTGAAGGAATGAACAAATGAACTCCTATCACACATAAATATAGAAAGAAAATCAATTGTCTTAGGGTTTAAATAACCAGCCCCAAACTCACAGCCATCAAGTCTATTCGAACTCATAATGACCCTGTAAGACCCAGGAGCACTGCCCCTGTGGGTTTTGAAGCCTGCAGCTCTTTAGGGGAGTAGAAAGCCTCTTTTCCTTTGGAGCAGCTGCTGGTTCTCAATTTCTGATGCGGAGGTAGGAGGGCAGCCCAACTTGCCCTCTGCTCCAGTGCCTGGTCTCCCTGAATAACAAAAGCGAGCTGAAATAATTTCAGCCAAACAGATGTTTCTAGTTTAAGCCAATAGGGGCAGCTCTTCAAACCAAGGGCAGCAAAAGCAACTGGGCCTGGGGAAGGGATTAGAATTAGGGCCTGGGAAATTGAGGAAGCTTGCTTTCTGTCTTGGCTCTCTGTCTCTCTCCCATGGACCAGCCATGCTTCTCTTCCTCCTTCGGTCCTTCAGCTCTTGTAGGGAGAAAGCAGGTGCCCACCTGCTCTCGGTTCAGAACACAGAGTCAAAAAGTCAAATTCTATTTCCTAGGCCCTGTTGGGACAACCCGGATCAATTGTGACTTTCATAAAGAATCCTGTTGTACAAACCTGGTTCATGGAGACCACACTCGATGGACTATAAAAATAAAAACCAAACTCACTGCTGCAAAGTCAATTTTGACTCCTGGTGATCCCGTGGAATAGGGTAGAAGGGTCCCTCTGGGTTGCCAAGATGACAGCTCTTTATAGAAGTAGAAAATGTCACCTTTCTCCTTGACATGAGCAGCCCAGTGTACAGCCACTATGCCTGCAGGGCTCCTCACTATCATTTATAGAAACCAAGAAGTACCTCAGCTCCCAACCAGGCATCTCCAAAGATGGAAATGTGTGATGAGCCTTAGGCTTGAGCCCATCCTATGGTAGAGGTCCACCTTTTGTTAGAGGTAAATCTCAGTAAAACCCTTGTCCCTGACTCTTCTCAGGCACCAACAAGTTGTGGAAGAGTCTAAGAGGCTTGTCCCCTAGACTGTGGGCTCCCATTTCCCACATCTCCAGGCAGGAGACTGACTGCATGGTGCGTTGCAGGCTGCATTCGGATGTTTGCACCTGTTCCTCCCCAATCTGGTTAATACCTACTCATATCTCCGGCTTCCGTTTTGGCATGATCTCTTCCACAAAATACTCCCTGGTATCTCAGCAAACTCCAGCCCACAGGGCACCTCTGGCCTGCCACCTGTTTTATAAATAAATTCTTACTGGAACAAAGCCACATCCCTTCCCTCCCCATTGTTTAGGGTAGATTGGAGTCAAAATGACAAAGACTGTCGATGGCCGACAAAGTCTGAGAGGTTGACTCGCTAGCCTTTCAGAGAAAAAGTGTACTCTGAGCATCACTGACCAATCAAAAACGCACGAGAACTTCATTGGTCATGCCCACTTTCTTGGTGTCATTTTTGTTGTCAGGTAGCATGCAGTCCATTCCAACTCAGAGCAAGCCCATGGACCACAGGACAAAGCACTGCCTGGTCCTGCCCTGTACTCACAATTCTTGCTTCATCTTAGCCCATTGTTGCAGTCATCATGTGAAAGGAAACACGAATTCATTTTGATCATATCTCTTTTTAAGAAACTTAAAACATCTTGGTTTTATTGCTCTTTCTAAATATCAAGAAACTGGAAATTTCAATAGAGCAGATTCTTTTCTCGTTTTTTGACCCATCATAGATTTTTTTAAGAATCATTTTATTGGGGGCTCAGACAACTCTTAGCACAATCCATCCATTCATCCATTGTATGCAAAGCACATTTGTACCTTTGATGCCATCGTCATTCTCAAAACATTTTCTTTCCACTTAAGCCCCTGGTATTGGGTGCTCCCCTTTCCACCACCTCCTCCCAATCCCCCTCCCTCATGCATCCCTGATAATTTATAAACTATTTTAATTTTGTCTTGCCAAATGCTGTCTGAAGTCTCCTTCGCCCACTTCCCCATTGTCCGCACAATGGGGTTATATGTAGGAGGTTATATGTAGATCCTTATAATTAGTTCTGCCTTTCTACTCCACACTCCTACCATCCTCCTGGTGTCACCAACTCTCCCCACTGGTCCTAAAGGGATCATCTGTCCTGGATATTACATGTTTCCAGTTTCTATCTGGTCCAACTGGACTTGTAAGGCAGAATTGAGATCATGATTGTGAGAGCGAGGGAGCATTTTAGAAGTCGAGGAAAAATCCATATTTCATCGTTGTTACACTGAGCCCCGACTGGCTCAACTCTTCTGTAAGGAGATGTCACTTCCCCTGCAGATGAACCTTGGGTCCCCAATCTGCACTCCCTCCCCAAAATGCCCCAAATATTTTCATGGCAATGTAAAATCAATATATTTTTCATAAGTCATTATCTTATCTTATTTGTCCTACTTCTAAATTCCGTATTCATTTTGACCTTTGCAACAAGTCTCACTTTGGTTCAGACATGGATTTCCAGTGATCCATAGCTCCAGGAGGCTACTGGTTCTTAAACTGGACAGTACAGATCGAGACGAAGAGAAGTCCCCTCTCTGGGTACTCCGTGGCAGCCTCTGCTTCTACATCAAGAAGGAATCTTCCTGTTGCAGGTGTCTTCCCATGGAGCCGGGCTGGCTGTGGTGGTTCTGTGCTGCACGGCTAACCACAAGGTCCTACAACTCGAGACCACCTGCCATTCCTCTGGAGAAAGACGAGGTTTTCTGCTCCTGCAAAGAGTCACAGTCTTGAGAACCCACAGGGGCAGTTCTGCCCTGTCCCAAAGGGTCACCATGACTCTGCATCAAGTGGACGGCAATAAGCTTGCTTTGATTGAGTTTGTGCCCAAGCAAATCCTTTGAGGAGTGGGAATGGGAGATATTTGTTTCCATTGGCTAGTGCAGTACCTGGCACAGAATAGCTACTTAATAAATAATTATTGAGTGAATACTAGTCTTCTCTCTGTGCCCCATGTTCAGTCCAGTGCTTGATCCCCAGCAGGCAATTAATAAAGGAGTCACGAATAGTCACTGCTATTTTAATGGCAAGTGAGTTTGCCATTAGACAGCAGGTGAAAACCAGGCAGTTTATGGCATAGGAGACAATGGTACCTTTCTGGCCTTCAAAGTAACACCTGCTGTAAAATCAAATTTCCTTCTCGCCCCCAAAACAGAACCGCAGCCAGATGGGACGCCAGCAGCCTGCCCTTTCAGGCGCGATCACACAATACCTCTCCTGTGGTGATAAGCAAGCCTATCAAGTTCCCAGGCCCAAACAAAATGGACTCTCAGCTTCAACCTAAGTTCTCCATTTCAATGCTGTTTCTGGAGCTCCCTGGATGGAACTCAGCATAGGTCAAGGGGAGAGACTCCAAAAAGTTGCCAGCCATTGTCCAAAGAAAATCGAGGGATCCTTTTCCTAATACACAACTTTTGGGTCATCACCCCCATAAGACATTGCAAGCTCTGTGCCTCAGTCTACTGAACAAACATAATACCTCCCACGAGCATTCTCGTCCTTCATGGTCAGCTGGCTGTGGTGGCCCAGAGCTACCTGCCCAGGCAATCTCAAGGATGCTGAGAACAAATCTCCTGCAAGCAGGGAAGTGCAGCACATCCTTTCATGATTCCCACAGAACCTCATGGGTTCTTTACAAAAATTCTCTCTCTCTCCTGCCTTTACAATCAGCCAAAGCGAGGATGATTTCTTAGTCTTGTACAGAGCTTTTCTTTAACCTCCCTTCTAGTGGACAACTGAAATACAAACACTATTTAAAAATATCTGGGCTGTGTCCTCTCATGGAAGCACAGTGGCGGGCCAGGAGGCTGGTCACAAAAGCTGCATTCAGCTGTAACAACAGCAGCCTGATGGACAAGGGCCTGGTCCCAAACATTCTTGACTAGGCTTCAGGAGAGAGATGGGGGGCCGGGGAAAGTGTGAGGTGTGACCAGCCTCCAAATATTTGTTGTTATATCTCCATAGCAACCACAGAGCCATAGTAAAACCCTGAAACTGCTTGTAGGAACTTGGGAGGTGCTGCAGAGTCCAGCTTGGTTGGGAGAAGGCATTCTTCTACACCTTTCCCTCTTCCACTGACTGAAGAGTTTCCTGGACTCTTTTCAAATGGCTTTAAAGAGAAGCTAGCTGCTAGCTGCAGACCAACAGCTCTGACGAGGATGGACTTACAAAAACTGCATCCAGTGCACAGCATAGACCTAAAGTGGGCTTTATCAAAACAGTCTGCATGTTATTTGGGCAACATTTATAGCTGGGAGAGATGACTCTGGTCTGGTCCAAGGATATTGCACCAATGGCCAACTATATGATTCTTGGCAAGTGACTTGTCAACATGGAGCCCTCTTCCCTCGGCAGAAAGCTCAGCTCAATCTAATTCCGTGAACTCTTATCTGGGTCTACTCTGAGCTGGAGGCTCTGGTTATAACCGGAAAACACGATTCTTGCCCTCTGGAAGCTCCCACAGACAAGGTTAGGTAGATGAGGTCACACCAGGTGTCCAAAGGCAGCCAGTTGTTCTGTAAAGTTTTACAAAGTCCTTTATCATACAATCCAGCAACCCCATCCTTAAGTACTTGCTTAAATGAATTGAACACATATGTTTACAAAGAAGCCTGCACACAAATACTAGTAGGGACTTTGGTCATAATTGCCTCAAATTAGAAGTAACCAAAATGTCCTTCAGTCGAAGAATGGCTGATCCAAACTGCACAAAATTGTACAATTGAGTGCCATTAAGCAAGAGAGGAAAAACAGAACCAATGAAAAACCACAGTAGGACTTTAGTATCAGAGCCTAAATTTTGAGAATCTGGTTTACAGAATGCTGTGGATGACAATAGGAGCCCAAGACACATTTGTGGGAACTAACTAGGAAACCAGCCTCCGGTGATCTCCCCCTTTCCAAAATTGAGGGAGAGAAGGAGAGAGTATTAGAAAGATGAATATAAAAGATCAAAGGATAAACCTAGACTTGAACAGTTAAAACTTTGTGAGTTAGATACATACTGGACCTGACTTGGTCTTCAACATTTTTCTGTATCTTTATTTTGCTTCATTTGTTCACATTATGGTTTAGCTCAGAAGTGTTATGTATTAGGGTTACCCACTTAACCCAGGATTTATACAAAAATAGAGATAACCTGTAGACTATGGGCATTGGGCTGGGTCAGTATAGTGATGATGGGAGGAAAGAGACTGATGGGGAAAAGGGAGATGATGTCAAGGAGTGCAAGGAAAAAAAGAATGTTTGGAAATGAATTGTGGTAGCAATTATATAATATGTAACAATTGTACAATTGTTACATAACAATAGTGTGTTATTCCGGGTAGACTAGAGGAACAAATTTCATAGGCATGCATATGGATATAAGGAAAGGGTTTATATACAAAAGGAATGGAACACTGAGAAAGCATCCCAACCCAGTCCAGTTCAAAGTCATAAGTCCAATATTAGCCCATATGCCCGATACCGGTCTATAATGTCTCCTTCCGACTCACGAAGTCACAGGTCAGTGGGTACAGAATCCCGGCACTGACAGGGGTCTCCCCATGGCTCCTTACTTCCAGGCTCAGGGTCTATCAACAGGATACAGTGGTGGCAGAAGCAACTCATCGCTGGCAGGGGTCCCCATATGGCCTCTCCAGCTTCAGAGTTCTGGCCCCATCAGGGCCAAGCAGTGTGGCTTCTCTGGCTCCTCAGAAGTTCCCATCTTGTCTTGTTCATGATTAATCATCTCTAAAACTAACTCCCAACAATTAGGGAGGTAGCTTCTCATCTCCATGAGGGAAATATCACGAGATTTCCCAGACGTATGAGGAGAAAGTCATGCCCACATGGAGGCCTCATTAGCTACTCAATGGCTATCTCCAGATTAACAGGCCAGACTCCACCCCTACATTTCAATCATGAAATTAACATAAGCACATGACCGCCACAAATACTGCTCAACATGACTGAACAATGGAATGATGTGAAATATGTATTAACTCCCAACAAAAAATAAATTGAAATTTAAAAATACATGAGGGGTTTCAAAATGTTGTTGGAAAAGTTCCATTATCTTTCATTCTATTTCTTCATACATTTTGAAAACCCATGAAATGTCTGTATGAAAACAATCAGTCTGATAAATTATGCTGTTTTGTTGTTGTTGTTGTTGGGTGTTATTGAGTCAGATCCAACCCACAGTGACCCTATGCACAACCGAACAAAACACTACATAGTCCTGCACAATCTTCACAATTGTTGCTTTGCCGAAGCCCATTGATGAAGCCGCAGTTTCAATCCAACCCACTGAGTGCCTTCCTCTTTCTCGCTGTCTTTCCACTTTACCAAACATGATACTCTTTTCCAAAGATTGGTTTCTCCTAACAACCTGTCCAAAGAATGTAAGGTGAAGTCTTGCCATCTTTGCCTCTCAGGGGCACTCTGACCTTACTTCTTCCAATACAAATCAGTTTGTCCTTTCAGCAGTCCATGGTATTTTCAATATTCTTCTCCAGCATCACAGTTCAAATGCACTGATTCTTCTTTTCCTTCTTTATTCAGTGTCCAACTTTCACATGTACATGATGCATTGGAGAATACCATGGCTTGGGTCGATCCCACCTTAATCCTCAAAGTGACATCCTTTCAATAATATGCTATTCAATATTTTGAAGAGGTCTGTGCAGCAGATTTACCTAATGCACTCTATCTTTTGATGTCTTGACTGCTGCCTCCATGAGCATTGATTGTGGATCCAAGTAAGACAAAATCTTGGACAGCATCAACTTTTTCTCCCTTTATCATGAGGAGTTGGTCCAGTTGTGAGGATTTGGGTCCTCCATGGTTGTAATCCATGCTAGAGGCGACAATTCTTGACCTTCATGAGCAAGTGGTTCAATTTCTCTTCACTTTCAGCAAGTCGTGTCATCTGCATTACCGCAGGTTGTTAATGAGTCATCCTCCAATCCTGATGCCATGCTCTTCTTTATGTAACCCAGCTGCCCTGATAATATGCTCAGCAGAGGGCTCAGCCCCGCTGGCGTAGTGATTGAGTGCAGGACTGCGACCCACTGGCTTGGCGGTTCAAATCCAGCAGCAGCTCTCTAGCAGCAAGGCTGGGCCTCCCATTCCCACTAGAGGGCAGTGATGCCCCCCCCAAAAAATATGCTCAGCATACAAATTGAACAAATGTAGTGAGAAGATACACTCCTGACACACACCTTTCCTGATGTTAAACTGTGCACCATTCCCTAGTCTTGTTCACACGACTGCCTCTTGATTCATGTACAGGTTCCACATGGGCACAATGCAGTGTGCTGGAATTCCTGTTCTTCTCAGCATCATCCACAGTTTATTATGCCACAAAATGAAATGTCTTTGTATAATCAATGATAACACAAGTAAACATCTTTCTGGAATTCTCTGCTTTGATCCAAGATCCATCTGACACCAACAATGATTTCCTTTGTTCTACATTGCCTTCTAAATCCAGCCTGAATTTCTAGCAGTTTCCTGTCAATGCATTGCCACAGCCATTGTTGAATTATCTCAAGCAAGAGCCTACTTGTGTACACTAGCAATGATATTCTATAGTTTTAGAATTTTTTGTGGTCACCTTTCTTTGAGGTGGGAACAAATATGGATCTATTTCAGTCAGTTGGCCAAGTAGCTGTCTTCCAAATTTCTTGATATAGACAAGTGAGTGTGTCCCGTGCTTCTTCAGTTTTCTGAACCACTTCAGGAGGTATCCCATCAATTTCTGGAGTCTTGTTTGGGGATAATGGATAAAATGAAGTTTGACCTTCTTTTAGCGCCATGGGATCTTGATCACCTCTTGAAATGGTGGAATGTTCACTAGTAATTTTTGGTGCAGTGACTCTGTGTATTCTTTCCATCTTCTCCTGATGCTTCCTGCATCATTCAATAACTTGCCTAGAGGATGTTTCAAAGTTGCAACTCAACTCAAGAATTGAATGTTTTCCTGAGTTCTCTCAGTTTCAGATATGCTAAGCATTCTCTCTCTCTCTCTCTCTCTCTCTCTCTGTCTCCCTCCTAATTCTAGGTCTTGCACATTTTGTTATAGTATTTGGTTTTGTCTTCTCAAACTGCCCTTTGAAATTGTCTATTCAGTTTCTTGACTTCATCCTTTCTTCCATTTTCTGTAGCAATGCTATGAGTAAGAGCAAATTTCAGAGTCTCTTCTGATATATGCTTTGAGCTTTTCTTTCTTTCCTGTCTTTTGAAACAATCTTTTTATTTCTTTATGAATGATGGTCTTGTTGTTCTTCCACAGCTCACTAGGTCTTCTGTCATTAATGGTCATTGCGTCAAATCTGTTCCTGAGATCTTTTTAAAACTCAGATAGCACAGACGCAGTCCTATTTTGACTCGTCATATAGTGAGAAATATACCTTGTATGCGAAATTATATATGTACCTATTATGAGAAAGTATATATTGTGTGATTCTAATTACATGGTATTCTGAAAAAGCACAGCTATTAAAGAATATGAAAATGCCAGTGGCTTCCAAAGACCCACACAAAGGAGGAGGGTCAGAGAGTGAATAGGTATAATGCATAATATTGTAAAGGCAGTAACACTGTGATCCATGATGCATAGTGGTAGTCAATCTGGTCACAGTTTTAATAAAATGGAGAGAGGTTTCATTTAGGGTGTGGCCTATACCATTCAAGCTGGCAGTGTACGGAAACTAGATCACACCTACTGCTAGATTTGGATCCTCTCTCTGGTTGGTAGTCTATCTGTGACCTCACCTGCCAATCCCTGGAACCATCAACTGACTGCTAACCTCAGATGCATTTAGCTTGGCATCTGCCAGTCTGTGATCTTCCTGCATCCCGTTTGTCAGCCGCTGCAGCTCTGGGGGCTGCGAGAAGCTTTCAGCTTACATCTGACCTATCATACTGGAACTGGACTGGACTGACCCAGTTGTATAACTGGGTGATATAAATCTCTTTCTATGTGTTTACGCATACAAGTGTCACTGGTTTGGCTTCTCTAGAGAACCCAGCTGAACAGTTTGTCAAAATTCACCAAACACATAGTGATCCCTAATGTAAACTATGGACTTCAGTTAATAATAATATCCCCATATTGGTTTCTTAGCTGGAACAATGTAACACACTAACACAAAAGATCAAGCATAGGAAAATGGTGCCTAGTAGGGAAGGGGGAATTCCCTATGCTTTTTGCACTATTTTTTCTATAATCCTAAAATTGCCTAAACAGTCAAGAGTTTTATTCTTTTGTAAAATTTATTCCCTGACCTTAATCTTGAAACTGGGCTTCCCTGGAGGAGCTGTGGAAGAGCAGCGAGGTTGGGAGGCTCAACAACCATGTTTCAGGAGAAAGAGGAGACTCTCCGCCCCTATAATGGTTTTTGTATAGTCTCAGAAACCCTGCAGAACAGCTCTGTCTTATAGGGTTGATAGGAGTTAGATTGACTTAAGGACCGTGAGTTTGTTTTTGGATATGCTCAAAAGAAACCCCTGAAAGACTAACAAGAACATGCATGGACCTATTTGGATATTACTAGGGGGAAGCCAAGCTTCGAATGGTTCTACACATCATGTCTGCATTACATGCTTTCACAGCCATGGTGCTATTGGACTTCCTTAACTATCTAATGAATTCTAAAAGACAAGTCTGATGGATCCCACTCTAGATTGAGGTACTGTCTCACAAACATGAATTGATTGGCCTTAGGTCAATTCACATCATCGAGTTAACCTCTCAGTATGTATTTCTTGAGTAGCCACTACGTTGCTTTAAACACTGAGGTTAACAGAGTGACAAAACTTCCTTCTGCTAAGGAGCAGTCATTCTAGAGACAGCAGGCACCATAAACGAGGGCATGAATGCAGACTGCCTCAGGTGGGCTTGCTCACTATGGAGAAAAGGCCAGCAGAAAAAGAACGGTGAAGTTGGATGGGGGTAGTCAAATGGAGTTCTTCATGGAGTAATGTCCACGAAATGTGACTGGGGTGGCTCTCCAGGCTCAGGCCAACCCACGCACAACAGAAGGAAAGGATGCCCCTTTCAACTATTGTTAGATGCTCGGGGTCCAATGATGATACACAGTGACCGCACGTACAACAGAATGCACGTGTGAAATACGGTGCAGTCTTGTGCCATCCCCTTTCTGTGGCATTCCCACAGTCCATTGCAAATCACTTTTGTAGTCCATAGTGTTTCCATGGGCTGATTTGGAGGAGGAAATCCCCAAGCCTTTTCTCCAGTCTATCTCTGTCTAGAAGCTCCCCTAAAATTTGCTCTGCATCCTAGCAACATGCACGTCTCCACTGACAGCAAGTTGACGGCTGCAGATGAAATGTGTTGGCCAGAAATCAAACCCATATCGATCACATAGAGAAACATTTACCATTGAACCACCAACGTCTTGTTGCAGTAGGGATAGTAATGTAAAGCAGGGCTATCCTGACCTGCTTGCGAGACATGCCAGTGGAAGGCTAATGTGGTTGGAGCAGAGTCAGAGAAGGAAAGAGAGGCAGAAGAGAACACCAGAGCAAAAGTGAGGGGCCCAGTTCATGAGGTCCTCATTGGTGGTGACAAGAGGTGGTGTCTTACCCTGAGATGGGAGATAGGACCCATATAAGGGCATTTGGCATGATTGCTTACCATGCAAAAGATCTCTCTGGCTTCCATCTAAATGATAGTCTGAAAGCTGGAAAAGATGGAAGAAAGGAGTAGAATCAAAGGCCAAGAAACAGGGCAAGTAGGAAAGGATGATGGTTCAGAGAGAGTGAGGCAATGAGAGGTGGTCAGATAGTCAATGTTTCTCTGGCAGAAGCCACAGGATTTACTAATGAATTAAAGGTAGGGTCTAAGCTAGGGTGATCAGCGATGAGCCCCAGATTGCTGGGTGAGTCGTGAAGAATGTACCAATGGCTTCCAGTACTGAGGAACTCTCAATAAGGAGTGGGATGGAGATCATCATCCAGAATTTTGCTTTAATATAGTGAGTTTGACACATACTGGAAATCTAGAAGGAGGTGCAGGGAAACAGAAGGGAGGTAAGCTTGAGAACATCATCTGGAAAGGTTGTGAACATGTGCTATGGGAAACCATTGGGTCTAGATTAAAACCTCTCAAGAGAAGGAATAGAGGCTGAGAAGAGGATTGATCCAGTGACTAGAAGTCAAAAAGGAGAGGAACCAGTGAGGAAGCTGGGAAAGAAGAGCCTTTGGGGAGGAGAAAAACTCAAAGAACCCTTCCTGAATCATTTCAAGAAGTGATCCATTGAGTTCAGTAAGTGATGGGTTAGAATGAAGACCAACAAATGCCCTTTGGACTGGGAAAGGGAACTCCTCAGTGATCATGATGATAACTGTTTCACTACAGTGCTTGGGGGAGGGGGCATGAAAGTGGAGCCTAGTTGAGTGGGTTTAAGAGAGGATAAGAGAGAAACTGGAGACAATAGATTTCAACTCTTTGGAAAATTTGTGTATGACAGTTACAGAGAAATGAATAAGAGAGAAAGGGTCAGTAGAGAGTTTCTTTGTAAATAGGCTACTTGAGGCAAGTTACTAGTAGTTCCATGGTATACATCTTTCCAGCCATGCCAGGGAGTCCAGTTTGATATCCATTAACACATCTCATGCACAATAACCACCCATCTATCACTGGAGGCTTGTTTGTCCCTGTAATGCTGAACAGGTCTCAAGAGCTTCCAAACCAAGACAGGCTAGAAAGAAAGATCTGGGAATCCTCTTCAAAAATCAAATAATACAAACCCTATCGATTACACTAGTCTGGTCTCACAACTGACCCTAAGGATGTCACAGGACTGGGAAGTCTTTAGTTTTTGGTGTACACAGTTCATCATGTATTAAGAGACTAACTAACTACAGTGCGAACAGATTGATAGAAATGGTCCAATAGAGAGGGATAAACTGATGCTTCAGGAGAGAAAGGGGCCAATTACAGAAAGAATGCTCTAGGGAGAGGGAGGGGATTGTTTTTAATCCCTGGTGTGTCTTCTACTGTCCCCCAAATGTCCCCCAATTTGTGCAAATAATACATGTGGGGATATTTTTACATTGTTTTTAAATGCAAACATGCCTCTTAATTGCATAGAGTAAATGTACCAGGATGTGGTAAATGTGTGTGTGTGTATATATATATATATATATATATATATATATCCCACTAGGTGTTATAGACCCTCAAGAAGATGGGTTGGCACAGTGGCTCTAACAATGTGCTCAAACGTATGAAGGATTATGAGGAGGCTTCAGGACCAGGCAGGGTTTCATTGTCTGGTCATGTTGTCGCTATGAGCTAAAGAGGACTTGAAGGTCCCTAATTAAAAACAGCAGCACCTTAGTGAAATAGTCTTTGTCAAGAAACCACAGGATGTATTGCATAGGAGAAATCTGCCACAGAAGACCTCTTTAAAGAGTTAAAATACCAAAGATGTCACTTGGAGGACTAAGATGTGTCTGACCCCAACCATAGTGTTTCCAATGACCTTATAGGCCTGTCAAAGTTGAACAATGATTAAAGAAGAACCGATACCTTTGAACGACTGTGTCGGCAAAGAATATTGGATGGGGCTATCAGAAGAACAAACCAAACTGTCTTGAAAGAACTATAGCCAGAATACTTCTGAGAAGCAAGAATGGAGAGATTTCCTTTCTTGCACTTTGGATGGGTTATCAGGAGATAGCTGTCCCTGGAAAATGATGTCATCTTGGTAAATGAGGGGGTCAGTGAAAAAGAGGAAGACCTTCAGTAAGATGGCCAGGCTGGTTGCCCCAGTGGGCTCTACCCTCATCATTACGGCTAGTGCAGGACCAAGACGAGTAGTGTTCTCATGTACAGAGAGCTACTATGAATCAGAACTGACTTGACAGGCACGTAACAGAAATCACCTTAATGAACAGGAGGAGCTAGCCTTTCCCCCCACCTCTGAGTACTCATAGCATTTGTATATACCTCTAGTAGAAGGTAATTTATGTGTCATACCCATGCAGGATGCAAGCTTCCCAGAGCCAGGAACTGCTTTCTATTCCTTACTGTTAGTCTTTTTCATCAAACACCTGGCACGTGTGTATCTGCAGATCATCTGGGGGAGGAAAAAAGAAAAAGGATGAAGGTAGAATGAAGGTAGAAATTTAACAGTCCTGTCCAATTGACTTTCTCAACCTTTCAAATGAAGCATCAACCTGGTATTATTTTACAAATAGACTTTTCCAACAGTATAAGGTATAATCAACTTGCTTATTTGTTTTTATTCCATTCTTTCTCTTTCTTCTTTTCTTCTTTCCTTTCTACTTTCTTTCCTTTGTGAAAAACATAAGGAAGAAGGAGGGGGAAAGTACTTAATGAGTGCACACAGTGTAGTAGACCCTTGACTAGACACAGTCCCATGAATAGTCTTCTTTTCAAACAATGAGCATGCTCAGAAAAGTGGTCCACTTTGCACTCACAGAATCATCAGCAACATACATGTTAGAAGACATCACATTGCCTGTGACTTGTGGCTACTATGAAGACCAGCAGGAAATGCTGCCCAGTCCTGTGCCATATCTGCAACCTTCGATATGTTTATGGATTGAATTGTGCCCCCACCCCTAAATATGTGTTCCAATCTTTATACCTTTGGTGATAGTCTCATTTGGAAATGGGTTGCCTTTGTTGTGCTAGAAAAAAAAAAAACAGAGTTCATGTCAAGAATTCAGGAACACTTCATTGTGATCCTGAGAAACCTCTACATAGACCAAGAGGCACTCTTTGGAACAAAACAAAGAAACAGAGAATGGTTCAAAATCAGAAAAAGTGTGTGGTGAGGTTCTATCCTTTCATGGCATTTATTCAAACTGTATGATCAGCAAACAATCTGAGAAGCTGACTAGAAAAAAAGAACTAGACTAGAAAAAAAAACTGACTAGAAAATAAAAGGATTGGAAGAGGATTCATTAACAACCAGTAATATGCAGATGGCACACCTTGCTGGCTGGCAGCAAAGAAGACTTGGACCATGTAGCCAGGTGAGGAAAGATGACAGCCTTCAGGATGTACTACATCTCCACAGAAAGGAAACAAAAACTCTCACAATTGGACCCATAGACAACATCAAGAAACCAGAAAAACAACTAATGTTGTCACGGACTTCATTTTACTTGGCTCCACACACAATGCCCATGTAAAAAGCGTCAAGAAATCATATCACACATGGTATTGAACAAGGGCCATCAAGGGCGTCTGTAAAGTGTTCCAAAGTAATGTCCTAACTCTGAAGACAAAGGTGTGCCCAAGCAAAGTCCTAGAATTTTCAGTCATCTCATATGGACGTGAAAGATGGACAATAAAGAGGAAGACAGAATAAGAGTTGAAGCATTTGAGCTTTGTGGTTGGTGAAAAATAAGAATACTGAAATTGCTAGGGACTGTCAGAAGCACCAGCAAGTCCATTTTGAAGGTAATATATTCAGGATTCTCCTTAAATCTGGGGATGGCAAAATGTCCTATTTCGATATGTTATCAAATAAGACCAGTCTCTGAAGAAAACCATCATGCTTGGTCAAGGGTCAGCAAAGAAATAAACAAACAAACGAAGCTCCTCAAGAGATGGATGGGCATGGCAGTTTATGAGGGTGTGGGTAGGCTGGGCAGGGTTTTCTTATATCACACACCCTATCACCATGCTTTGAAGCAACTCAATGACACCTAACAACAGAACAGCATAGTTTTAATAGACACCTCAACATTGCTCAACATCTATATGCAAGCAAGCATAGAAAAGGGGATCTCAAAAACTTCATGGGAAAAAATCCATTATCTTTTGATTCTATTTTTTCATGAATGATTTCCATAAATGTGTTATATCCGGAGACAAGATAGCCTAGTTCATGCCGATTTGTAGGTCAAACAGACAAGGAAAAAACCAGTCTTAGTGACACTGAAAAGGGGGAGAATATTAATAGATATACTACATTTTAAATTTAATTTAATGTGCTCAGAACTGTATCAGGCACAGAGTAAGCACTCCATAGCTAGTAGGTATTATTTACTCGCTCATAAGGAGCCCTAGTGACACCCTGGCTAAGCACCCAATAAATGGCTAACTGAAAGTTCAGTGGCTTGAACCTGCCAGCCACTCTGTGGGGGAAAGATGTAACAGTCTGCTCAGCAAAGAGTTACTGCCCTGGAGACCCTGTAGCACAGTTCTACCCTGTCCTCTAGGGCGCCACATGCTAGAGTCAACTCAGCAGCAAAGGGGGTGACTTTTTCTTTTATCATTGACCCAGTTCTACCAACTTTTGTGAATTCTCTGGGTGATGCAAATCATTAGACACTCAGTTGCTAACAACAGGTTGGAGAGCTGAGTCCACCCTGAGGTGCCACAGAAGGCACCTGATAATCGACTTCCTGCAGAACGGCCCTAAGAAACCCCATGGGCTCCCATGAGGAGTGTCGACTCATCCAAAACAGATACGCAGCTAATCTATGAGGTAGAATTTTTAATATTCCAAGGCAAGACTTTTACAGTTGGAAATTATTTCCAAAGGCAGTTTAAGGGACTTAGCCATACCACTCCTACTTATACAACCACCCGAAGCTGATTAGAGTTACAAAGATCCTACTCAGCGACAGAAGGATTTGGCATCTGGGCACCGGCTCAGGTAGGCAGGTGATCTGACGGGGGAACGTCCAAGTTATCCAGTGCTGCTGTAACAGAAATCCCATAAATGGATCACTTAAACAAACAGAAATCTAGCCCCTCACATTTTAGCAAGCTATAAATCAGATTCAGGGTGCCAGCTCTAAAGGAAATTCTCTCTCTCTCTCTCTCTCTCTCTCTCTCAACTCTGGACCTTGTTACCTTGAGGCTTCTGCTCCTGGGCTGGAAGTTCTCTTTTAACCTCTTTTATATGTCAAAAAAGATTGACTCAAAATACACCCAACATGAACTCCATCTCATTAATATTTTAATGTCCAATGGGATTATAAGCACATAGGATTTACAATACCTATTGGGGAGAGAACCAGTTCAATCCACAACAGGGCACCAGTGGGTTTCACCAAACACCACCCCCTCCTTGATTTCATCAATGCATCCATCTGCCCTGGCTGGGCAATGTGCAGAAATGTTTATGGCGACCTCATTTGTTTTCCTTTCTGTTATTGCTGCCTTACAAAGGCCAGGAACCGCTGAAATTAAACTAAGGCAAGGGCCAGGGGAGCAGACGGGGTCTGGGCCAGGGCCAGGAGTAATGAAGTGGAAAATGTTCACACCACAGGCGCATTACAATGCACCTGTACAAATAGGAGACCTCCCCTCCCCACCCCCTCCAGAACCCCCAACTGCCTTCAGACTTCTCTTTATGGCATTGCTCTCTCTCTCTCTCTCTCTCTCTCTCTCTCTCTCTCTCTCTCTTTCCACTAATAAATGAGCTGCCTAAGGTGAAGATAAGAAACACAGCCATCTAAAGTAAGGGGCAGAGTGGAAGAAAGGTGAAAAAGGAGGACCATTAACCCCCTAATTTTCTGAAAGTTTTGTTCTGTTCTCTTGAAGCTCCATTATCTTGAGACAAGGGAGAAGTGCACAATTACAAGGCACTCCTCTATGCATATCCTCATTGACAATCCAATGAGAGCCCTCTCCAGCCATCTCAGAGACAAGGAAACTAAAGCTCAAGGAAACAAAGTTATCGAGACAGAAGCAAGATTCAAAACCAAATACTATCATTCCTGTTTTACAATGAAAAGACACAGAATCAGGGTGTTAAGTGACCTTTTCAAAGCCATGTGACTATTGGGCCAGAACCCAGAATACCTAGGCTCTCGGCATCGCACCAAGCCAATGGGATGAAGAGACATCTAGGCCAGGCTATCCTTGTATAACTAAGGCAGTGAGAACCAAGGGCCTTGCTTTCTCCCATTTGGAGGAGTGGGATCTCTCTCTCTCTCTCTCTCTCTCTCTCTCTCTTGTCCTGAAAGACAAGCCACACAAGAATTCTCTTTTGACCCTACCAGCATTGTATTCTTTCCAAAGCAGGGGAACTTTAGGTGAGTCTCCCAATCTCATTGAGGCTCCATTTCTCCATCTCTGCAAGGAGAACTTTGTGCACATTAGGAATGTGGTCTTTGAAAGCCAGAAGAGGATCTGCTGCCTTTTCTATCAGAATCAGCCTGCAGTCACTCCCCATTCTATGTATTGATGTGGTGAGAAATGTTCTTGGCACCATAGAGAAAAATCAAAATGAACATCTATTGTCCCCAACATGTACCACAGGGTCTTCTTACTTTTCAGTACTAACTCCTCTTGCTTAAGTTGTTACCATCATTAACTGTGCAAACAGATCTCAAAGGCATCCAGTAAGGTGTCTGAATCATGTTGGCCACAGCTGCTGAGTGAGCTTCCAATACGTGACCACCTGCCCCATCCACATACAATGAGCAAAATGACATCTCATCATTGGTTATGGATAAGCCCTTTGTATGGGTAGGGTTTTACTTGCTGGTTCTCAGGATAAACCACTAGGCCTTTCTTCCTCGTTTCCCTCAGCCTAGAAGCCCCCTCTCAGATGTCAAGCATCGTAGCAACAAGTAAGCCACCACTAACAGATTGGTAATGATGGCACATGAGTGGCATTGGTCAGTACCTGAATCCAGGTCTTCCACATGGAAAGTGGGAATTTTATAGCTGCAGCACCGCAGCCCTCCTGACATATAGTAGGCCCTCAGTAAATGCTAGCACCTTTGACACCAGAACATATGCTAGACTTTAACTCCCCAATAGCTAGCACCTTCTATCTCATAGAATAATTGTTAGGCTGGCCCAGGACTGGGCAACGTTTTGTTCTGTTGAGCATAGGATTGCTATGGGTTGGGACTGACTCAATGGCACGTAACGACAACATCTCAAAATAAATGCTCATAAATATTAGTCTTGAGTTTATTCAATGTTTGGAGGCTTCTTCACATATGGTTCAGTTCCACAAGGGGTTGGATGTTCTTTAAACCCCATGTTTGGGGTTCTTTAAAGTGCCATTTGCTTGATTGCCTGGCCAGTTTAACACAGTGCTCCAAGAAGACATGCAGCTCTGTCAAGAGCTCAAATGCACCTAAGCCAATATCAGAAATGGATGATTTTGCTGGATTTTTCCCCACATGTCTATAATTTTATTGTGGAGAAATATAGGATGAAAGGTTGTCATTTTAATGATTTCAAGTGCACACTTCAGTAACAGTAACTACATTCACCATTTTCTGCTACCATCACCACTTAGCATTTTAAAAACATTTTTATATTTAAAGCAGGAACTCCCCAGCACCCCAAATCTTCAGATCCTAGTAACCACTACTAAACTATATATGCCTATTCTAATCTTCCATGTAAGTGTAGTATTAAATGTATATATTTGCTTTTTACTGGCTTTTTTGTTTTATGTGTTCTATTGTTTTCTATTTTTGATGCTTTTGTTGTTGCTATTTTCTATGATTATTGTTATTTTAAATGAGGCGAGAGTCTATAATTTACACTTAATGAAATCACCATGCTTTTAATAAAATCTCAATGCTTCCACTTTTCTTTATTTAATAACCTTTCTCTGGCCTCTACTTATACCAACAGAGGCCTGAGTTACTGCCATCAGGTCTATACTGGCTCAGAGTAACCCTTTAGGACAGAATAGAAGTGCTGCTTTGGGTTTAAATCTTTATGGAAACAAATAGGTCCGTTTTCCTGAGTAACTGTGGAGTCTAACTGCTGAGTTCATAGTTAGCAGCAAAAGGTGTAGCCACTATGCCGCCAAAACTCTACTTTTAAATAATTCTCTGTCCCATAAAAAAGTGGGTAGCCTTCATATGCTGTGACTCATGAACAATAGCAACAGGTACTAGAAGGAGAGATGAACTCTGTACAGGAGGAAGGAGTCAACCTCCATTTTGTCCTAGAGGCAATAATCTGAGATGAGTTCAAATTTCATCAAGGAATGGTGCCTTAATAGATCAGATGGCCCATGGCTAGACTGCACCTGAGGTTGAATGGCCTGTATCTTCAGGATTAAAAGGTTCAAAGGCACATGGTCTCCTTCCCTCAATTTCATACTTAATTATATGCCCTACAATGGCCATCTAGTCAGATACTATTTGAAGTTATGATTTAATGGTTTCACATGGAGATTGTACATACCAGAAGCTCAATAAATGTTTGTGCAGCTATCTTAACCAAATAATTAAGTCTAGTTCTATATCTAAGAGATTTCAAGCTTCTTATAACCAGAGGCAAGACTTAATCATTATAATTTCTATATCTGTATTTTAATTTCTATATCCCCTGCAGGACCTAACTACTATTTGTCCATCAAACTCAAATTGTCATCTTCACCCCTGAGAGAATCACCCCGATCTACAAGACAAAGACGTGCCTTGGTGTTTCAATAGTATCCCAAGCCTCTGTCTGCCCAACACCACCTTTCTTATTTACCTGCATCCCCTCCTAGACTAATCTTCTGGAATGAAGTAATTCGTCATCATTACCTTCCCCCCTGCCTAACTACAACATAGTAAGTTTTCGGGTTTTCTTTGTTCTATGTAGCAGGTCTTCAGTAGACACATTTGGGGAGTGAATAAATGGACACACAGTAACCTCTTCTATTGTTAGTAGCCATAAGTAAGTCATAAGTCAACTCCAATTCTTGACCACCTTATCTATAACAGAACATAATATTATCCATTTCCCCGTGACCTTCACAATCATAATTTGTTAGACTATTGATGTAGCCATTGTATCAGTCCATCTCATTAAGGGTTTTCATCTTTTTCACTGGTCTTCGACTTGACTGAACTTTATGCCCTTTTCTAACCATTGGTCATCTGATCCTGGTAATGTGTCCAAAGGAAGGAATGTGTCTAAAAGTAAGGTGGACCAGAGTCTCACAAGCCCCCTCATCTAAGGAACATTCTAACTATACTTCCCCCAAACTGACTCCGTGGTTCTTCTGGCAGTCCATGATCTTTGCCAACACTAAAATTTGAATGTATCAAATCTTCAATCTCCCTGTCTCAACATCTGTTTTTGCATGTACATTCAGAAATGGTAAAGATCAGTCTCATCTTAAGCAGCAGGATGACACCTTCACATTTTAACACTTTAGAGAGGTCTATTGCAGAATCTCTGTCCAATCTCCTTTCTTGACTGCTGCTTCCATGGGGATTGATTGCTGACCTAAACAGTTGACATTCTTAATCATTTCAGTGTCTTCACCATTGGTCAAGTTCTTTTTGTACTGGATCCGTTCAGGGTTGAGGTCCCCTGGGAGAGGACTGATACCAATTGAGAGGTATGATTTAGTCATGACTCTAGGAAAAGAAATTAGAAACCAGGAAAACACAGAGGATTCTGTCAAAGGAAGGAGAAAAGGGATTTCTTCTAATTTTTATGAGTTTCCCCTACTTTTGGATTCTTCCCGAAACATGGAAGTGCTTCTCTATGGAAAGCCTGCCATGTGATTTGAAGAAGACTCGGGCAGGCCAGGTGCTTCCCCCAGGGGCTGCTCCAATCGGCTCCTCTTGACTGGAGTGAAATGCTCCATCAGGGAGGGTGTTCTGTGCTTGGATTCCTGCGCATTAGAAGAAGCACATAGAGGAGGGCAGCTGCCTGTGAGAAGGGAAGTTCTGAACCCTCAGATCTAAAGGTCATTTTGCCATATCCCCAACATCATGACCATTGGTGGAGTGTGGGGATTATAAACCTTGATTCAATTATTTTGAACGTAAAAACCAAGAGATTTCCTAATACTCATTTGGGAGGCCCCTCAATTCAGTTAATATCAATGTGCTTTGCTTAGGGTAAAACATAGCTCAGGATACCATGGAAAATACACCTGAAGTGTATTTTAAAATAGAATTTTCTCTTTCTTTCTATTTAAAATAGAAGTTTCATAGGCTTCATTTTAAATGGTAAGCAAACCCACGACTTTGAAATAATTGGGTTTCAGAAATCTGATATCCTTGAGAAATACACTACACATCTTGGGGGAAGGTTATATAAAATGTACCATAGGTGTATGATATGACTTCAAAGAAGCAAACAAGCCATTGTGAAGGGATTCTTGCTGACTGTAGAGAAATTTAGATCATTTTTTTAACCTCATGACTCCTACATACACTAATGATTTGACCTTTCCTTGGTCATCTTCTGTACAAGCGTTAGCTCCCTTGGCTTGTCATAACAAATGACCACCAATAAAGTGGGAAATTTACAGCAAGAGAAATTTGTTTTCTCACAGTTCCAGAGACTAGCAGTCTGGTCTTATATTCTCTGAAGGGAAGAATCTGTTCAAAAACTTTCTCAGCAATACTTGGGATTCCTTGATTCAAAGGCATATCACTCTAATCTCTGCATTTGCCACCACAAGATGTTCTCTTATAAGGACATCAAGCATATTGGATTAGGGTTGACGCTACTCCAGTGTGACCTTATCTTAACTCCAGTGCATCTGCAATGACACTCTCTCCAAACAAGATCACTTTCACAGGGACTGGAGGTGAAAACATCACCATATCTTTTGTAAGGACACAATTCAGTACATAACCTACAAACCTGAATATTGCCTGAATCAATATCCTTCCACTTAGAATAATTTTAAAAAGTTACACCCAAAGTAACATCAGCTACCAATGAAAGGGGAACGTTTTATCTGGTTTGTTTTGATGATGACTGTAGTTGTTTTTAATAGCCCAATGACAGTGGAGAACAGTATGGAGGAAGATTCTGAGGTCCTGTTTGCGTTCAACCAGAAAGGTACAGAGATAGACTAAAGAATGTTTATCATGACTTAATAAAACGCCAGTCACATAGTTATCATCTTTAACCCTGTTCAATCACCCCTCATCTGTCAGTTTGTCATACTGTCGCAGCTTGCAATATACAAGCTGCGACAGTATGACATAAAAGGTATAAATGCCAAGGAAATTCTGTATGCAATTATGTGCTGGTGCTTTTGTAAATTTTAATTGGATAACTTGAGGGAAATATAAATTAAAAAATATATTCAACAAAAATGAGAGATACACACACACATAAGAATTAAACAAATAGAAAAATGATCAGGAATAAACTCCTCTTCAGCCCGCCAACCTGTCCCAAAGCCTACAGGCTTCATAGGGGGAATTACTTTATACTCAGGAAAAGAGAATTTCATGCTCTCCAAAGGATTCCAGAACACGGAATCGTTTGTAGTATTTTACTTTGTGAAACTAATTTTAACTTGGTTATAAATGTAATTTATAAATTTATTTTATAAATCCAATTTCATAACTACATACGCATGTGAACATTGTGCATCTTTTGGGAAAGATTAAAGAGGAATGGGTGCACTTAGACTGCAGTGCTGGCAAAGACAGTGCACAAGCAGGGCAGGGCTGGAGAAAGCCAAGTGAGCCTGCTTGCTAGAAACAAGGGTGATACGCCTTTCTCATGCTGGCCTGAGCCCCAGCATCAGGAGAGACCAATCGCTATGAAAGGGCATCGTTCTTCATAAAGTACATGGTTAGTGCAAAGTTGGGAAGTCCTTCATGCGATGGGTTGACACGGTACCTGTAAGCTCGGGCTCAAACACAGCAAGGGTGGTGAGGGCAGGGAAGGATCAGGCAACATCTTGTTGCACTCGGGCACTCTGAATTAGACCTGACTCTGTGGTACTAACATTTTTATAAACTCATTTAATCCTTATATGCGGGGGGCTTCAAAATTTTCTGGATGGACACAGTTTAGTAGGAAAGATGGCTGGATAAGTATGTCTCACAGTGCTATATGATGAATAAAACCATGGAAGTAAGTAAACAAACAAACAAAAAAAAAAAAACAGAACTAGCACAGAATGTTTAACTGTTTCTAAAGGGACCAAGAAAGGCTTCACAGAGAAAGGAATGTCTTGGAAGGTGTTGACGAGTTCTGGTGGCACAACATTTAAGCGCTCAATTGTTTACCAAAAGGTTGGCCATTCCAACCCACCCAACAGCTCTTCATGAGAAGCTAGACAATCTGCTCTCCCAAAGAGTCAAGCCGAAGAGACTCCAGACGAGGGTTCTGCTTGGTGGATGGGGGTTGCTGTGAGTTGGCTTGACAGCACCTACAACAGCAACACCAACAAGGCACTTATAGGGTGAAATTGAGCGTTTCCTATTACACAGCCGAGTTGAATGGACACAGCGGCATAAGCTCCCAAGGAATTTTGCTGGTTAAAAAGATTCCCATTCAGTTTATCTAGTCCTGCCAATGGGAATTTTCTGCCGCCATGAACCAGTGGGAAAGTGCAAACTCCCTAGTAAATGATAGAGAACTGCGGTCCTGGTTAGAAATAGCCAAGAGCAGCCCGTGATAATCCGCACTCCAGAGTTATTTTCTAGGCTCCAGATAATGGTCATCTATCTCATTTGGTGAGGTCAGTTGGGCAGGCTACTATTCAGGGGTCAGAGGTAACAATCACACTGAGCAAGACCAGGGCCCTTCTGCACCATTCCTCCAACAGGTTATGTGAGCAGGGTGTTCACATGTGCTCCCCCTCTTCTTCCAGCCTCTGAGCATTGCTCCTGGAGAGCGATTCTGCTTCTTTCTAGGTAGAGAAAGGGCCTTTCCAATCTTGTAGCGTTGGTATCTTCGTAGTTCAGTTTACGTCCGGAGCAAACAGAATTAATAGCATGATTAAAGCCTGCAGGTTCATCATAATAACCTACCTGTGTTATCATCTGGGGACTCCACCTCCCCAAAAGATTTCTATCAACTCTTTGGCCTACAGGGAGTTCATTGTTATAATGTGTTTACAGCAGATAGATCAGTGTCCTGAAAATACTACAAATGACCACAATCTTGCATGCGCTATATTGTCTAAAGCAGACAGAAATCAATGACTGCATTCTAAGTTTGACTCTGTCACTTTCTGGAGATAATTGGGTACTTTAGGTATCCCATAGCTATTATAGAAGATGGCCATAAATCATATATATATGAACATTTTCATTTATAAAATGTTATGGAAATATTGACTTTTGTTACTTTGGTTTTATAAAATTATGATAGAAATAGATAATTACCATGGAGTGGACTGTGACTTGTGGTGATCTTATGTACAGCTGAAAAAAGTGCTTCCAGGGCTTGTATCCTCCTCGTGATCATCAGTATGTTCAAGCCTGTCATTACAGCTGTTACTCGACTCCTCCCAGCTGAGTGTCTCCCTCCCTTATCCTCCATGACCCTCAACTGCACCAATATGACAGTTTCCCTTAGCAATTGATCCCTATTGATGAAACACCCCCCCCCCCAAAAAAAAGAGAGTTGGTCGATGTCCTGTTGCAATCCATAAGGTCTTCATGGGCTGATATTCAGAAGTATGCCTAAAGTGTTTTGTCATACTCTGAGTTTGGAACCCCTGCTGACATCTGTCCACCACAAGTGATCAGATGTTGGCAGAGTATTTGACATTGATATTGACCAAGTATTTGACATATTTGACATTGGTATTGACCAAGTATTTGACATATTTGTGGAATAGTTTCCAGGATCCCAGTAACATGCAAGCAATTCAACATGACCAACTAACAGGCAGGTGATGAATATACAGAGATAGTTAGATAGATAGATAGATAGATAGATAGATAGATAGATAGATAGATAGATAGATAGATAGATAGATGTAGATATAGTTTTTGTTAGGGGCTGTTGAGTCATTTCCAACTCATAAGAACTCTGTGAACAACAGAACAAAACACTGTCCAGTCTTAAGGCATCCTCAAAATCATTGTTATGTTTGAACCCATTGTTGCAGCCACTGCATCAATCTGTCTCCTTGACAGTCTTCCACTTTTTCATTGACTTTCCACTTTACCAAGCATAATGTCCTCATGATATGTGGGGGGATTAACATTATTTCTAAGAGACAAATGATCACATAGAGACGGGATGAATATAAAAATAAATCACCTCAAGATATGCAGATGAGTAGGACCTCCATCAGGATACAAAACCCATTTTACCATCATGGACAGACCACATATATCCAGAGGCTGGCTCTAAATTATCTTTCACAAACAGAGATCTGGCAAGGTGCCAGTGTTTGCTAGTGGAAACCAGTTCCTACGTTGTCTTTCAAGTAACTGGTGTCTAATGGCAGGAACTAGGCCATGTACCAAAATAACCACAATTTAAGACATAAAGCATTAAGACCATTAATGCAGGAAATGTGTTGGGGAGGCACATGCTTCTAACTTCTGGTTTTGCATGTAAAGAACAAGAAAATAACTTGCTCAAAACAAGAAAAAGCCAGACAACTGAAAATCAACAACTCTTCTTAGATATGAGACAAAGTCATAAAGTAAATGACTGGTCCCAAGCCTGGAGACAGAGACAGCCTAACACAGAGAGCATCCACTTACTGGACTGAACCCACAACTGGACTCAGTATCTGATAAAAATCCTTAAAGCACGACTGATCAATCTCCAAAAAACTCACTTCCATTCAGTCTATTCTGATCCATAGAAATTCTACAGTACAGGATAGAACTGCCCCTGTGGGTTTCTGAGACTGTTAACTCTTTATGGGAGTAGAAGGCCTCCTCTTTCTTTGGCAAAACAAATGGTGTTTTTAAACTACAGACCTTGGGGTTAAAAGCCCAATGCATAATCACTATGCCATCAGGGCATGAGACGTGAACGAACTTTGAGATAAAAGTTCCTAGAAGTCCAGTCTTAGGAGTGGAAGCACACCTTCCATAAAATTTACTTCCATAAATTTACCTAGAGGTGCACGATGAAGGAGGCTTATCTCAGCCAAGATCCCTAACAGTCTGTAGACTGACATCGATACACAGACCACACTTCCTTTGAGTCGCCATCATCCATCTGACTCGAAAAACATGTTAACTTGGAATTTCAGAATGGCTGGGCCAATTAATTCATCGTGAAGTTTCATCAAACATTTATGACTGACGATGAGAAGATGTATTGCTCCTTAGCACTGACTTTATTGTAGACACTGTTGAATCCTAAAAACAAGCTCTGTCGTTGAGGAGATGATTATTCAGTAGGAAAACAGACCACTGCACATCTCCCTACTTAGGTATCCTTGGTGGTAGAAATCAGGAGCCCTGGAAGTCAGATGGCCACATGTGTAATCCATTTACCTATACTTTTCATCCTCTATATTATTTAGGGTAAGTCTACCTCTCCAGTCTTAATTTCCTTCTCTATACAGAAGAAGTCCTCTTTAACCTGTGACTATTGTTTTGGATTTATAAGGGCTCACTCTGATGCCAATGCAATAAAATTGGGCACTGGATGAGATAGGTTTGAGGAATAAGGAATCTGGAGGGATTTAGTTTTGAACAAAACATACTGTGTACGTTGACACAGTCCATTTCAAGTATTGAAATCAACAACGATATTCTGTTAGACCTTTCGCATATGTGGTTCTTTCTGAGCACCCCCACCCCCACTAACTTCTCACTCATTCTTCCTCCTTCCTCTCTCAACATTCCATCCCTCTTCCCTCCCCAATCCTGGACTTGGTCTTCTGTAGTCATCAAAGTCTTGTCTATTGGTGTGTAAACCACATTTCTTCTTCATTGTTGTTCCTTCTAACAATGGTGTCATTAAATAATTATCTTTGTAAGAATCTACTGAATTTGCTAAACATAATGTTCTCTAGCTTTGACCATGTCTTTCTTGTTCGGTTTAAGAGTTGTCATTGCTTTTTACCGGTGGATAGTTTCCCCCCAGTATGAATGTACCACAGTTTATTTATCCACTCCTCTAAAATTGAGGGTTTTGGTTGTCTTCATGCTTTTTTCTATTATGAGAATTACTACAATAAACATAGGTGGGCAAAAAAAATTAGGCATCAGAAACACTCAGATCCAATATTGCTCCAGAGAGAAAAGTTGGGAGGAGAACCTTCCATATCATAAAATTGCCTCAAAGATTGTTGAAAATCACTGGAAGAACAGGAAATGCTTAGCCCTGAGTACCAATATAGGTGTCTTTTCATATCAAAATATCTATGGGAGTGAGAAAGAATCCTGGTGGCACAGTGAATCAAGCATTGGTCATGTGCTTCTTTAGAGATTTACCACCCTTGGCAGTTCTAGTCTGTCCCCTAGGATTACTTTGACCTGGAATCAACTCGGCAGCTATAGGATAGACTCTGGGTGATCCCAGAGTCCAGAATGAACGTCAGTTTAAATTGAAAAAAAAAATTAGAGACACATTTCTGCTCACATTTCTGGCAGCCAAAGTCATCTCAGGGATTGACTTGACTGGAGGAAACTTAACTTGATCCGTGACATATTTTCTTATGAGAGGATCCTGGAGAGGAGACCCGAGGAGCATGTAAAAATTAGACTAGGTAGTCCTCGGGTACTTTGTGATCCTAGCTTTTGTTGTTCTTATCAGTTGTCAAGTCAGCCTCGACCTATGGCAACCCCATGCACAACAGAGCACAACCATTGTCCAGTCCTCCCCCTGTCCCACGATGGGTCACAGACTTGACCGTGGTGATCCATCGGGTTTTCAATGGCTGATTTTCAGCAATGGATGATTAGGTCTTTCTATCTGTCTCCGCCTCAAAATGCATGAAGCAGCTTTTTCGGTGAGGTCAGAGTCTTCTGGATTGTATAGTTTGACCGACAAGGGAGAATAGCTTGGATGTCAAACAGTCCATGGTAACTATTGAAAATGTCAGTGTGAGACTGAGAAGGGTCCTCCTCTTTGTCTAGCCCATGGACATGAAACATCTTCACGAGTTTTCCTCCCCTACAATTCTGGAGTTCAGGACCATTTCTCTTAATTCACATAGAAGGAAGGAAAGACTCAAAGATACGCCTATCATTAATAAATTGCCATGCAGTAGAGACTGGTTCTCTAGTTCCCAACCTCCAGCCTCCCTCGCAGCCCACTCCGCAGTTTTCGTCCACTACACTGAGAGACTCAGTGCGCTCATCTGAGATAGCCAGGCAGCTTGTGAAAATCACATAGGGCGATGTGTTTGAAAAGGCCTGTTGCAACTAACTGCTCTCCATCCCTTTCTCCTCTCCATTTGTTCCTCTCACCTTCCATGTTTACCGAACAGAAGTACCGTTCCCCAGTCTGTCAGCAGTCCATTGAAATGCCACATGGCTAGGGTACAGTCTTTGCCCTCAAGGAGTTACCAGTCTCAAATTACAACCTGTGTCATTAGTGCAAAAATGGAAGTGTATGTCCCAGGTGGGAGTGGTTCATTCAGGTGGGCGAGTGGAACAGGCAGAGGTGTAGTGGAAGAGGTGCCATCTGAACTATAGTATGTTGGAAGAAAGACATGCAGCTCCCCCTACAAATGGGGAGACATGACATATTAGGATGGCTCAAGAAAGAAGAGAGAAAGCGTTGGGTTTTCTTGGGGGGAGGATTTACTATTTACTAAGGTATAGAGATTTAGATTAGACCTGGAAGTACTGCAGTAATGCTGGAATGTTATGTAAGGAATGGGGGTGGTGATGGGCAGGGCTAGGGATGGTAACAAGAGTCAACAGAAAAACCCATTAGCCACTTAAAGGGTTTTGGTTTTATTCTTCTGTGCAATTGAGAGCTGCTAAAGCATTTATTTCCAGGTGGAGCATCAGCAGAGTTGTTTAAATAGCCCCCCATGAATAGCAGAGTACAGGATGGTGAGAGAAGGCTGGCTATCCTCTGTCAGCCCAGCATCCTCTGTTTGCATCCACAGATCCACTCGCTGCCCTTTCTGCCCTGCTCTGGGCCTCAGGACTCTGGGTCCTGTAGATGGTCTTTTCTGGGCTCCCTGGAACCAGGTGCCTGGATTGTACCAATGGGAAGCACCAATAAGGACAAGAGAAATAGAGAAGATGTGTTATTTTTTCCCTTGTTTATTCCCTGTTCTCCCTGGTAGGTCATAGCTTCCCTATGTCTCACAGGGTATCTTTCTTCCATGGCTCTAGATTTCACGGGACTCTAACACCTCTCTCTCTCTCTCTCTCTCTCTCTCTCTCTCTCTCTCTCTCTCTCTCTCTCTTTCTCTCTCTCTCATCTCTTTCTTCCTTGTGGTGATAACAGCCTCCAACAGTTGCTAGTCTTGTTCATTCCACTAACTGCCCACACTCCACTATGGAGTCTCTTCACTTGTATCTCTTCATTTGAACCAAGAGATGGATTCTGCTTCCTGCCAGGACCCCCGCTGCGGTTGGGGTCAAGTTTGACAGAAGCCTGGAGAAGGTGCAGGACTTGCTAGAGTGGTCTGGGCAGAAGTGTGCCTCCGCAGTGAAGGTGAAGAGGCAGCAGAGGGGTGAACCTCTCCAAAGAAGATGCAGCAAGTCTTGATTTCTGCTATGCAGGGTCTCCAAGATAGGGAGGTTGGCTCAATTTCCTCGGGGGACCATGACAAAATAACATAACACGCACGGGTGATTGACAGAACAGGATTTCATCTTCCCCTTCTTCTGGGATCTGATCATTAAAACCAGGGCCTTGGTCACATGGATCCCTTCTGCGAACCTATTTCCCAGTTTCTGGTGGTGCCAGACACTTTTTAACTGCTGATAGACACCTCTGCCTCCCCCATCATCATACTGTGTTCACATGTCTGACTCTCTGTGACTGTCTTCCTTCTTTGTAAGAGACCGCTCAGAAGGGATTAAGTTTAGGACCCACTCTAAAGAGGTGGGACCTAACTAACCTAAAAAAAAAGGGGGGGGTACTTCAGGAAAAGTGGGGTCCTGGAAAATGAGGACACCATAGAAGGACTGAGAGCCAGGTGTCTAGGGAACCCGAGCTACCTGTTGGGTAACTCACCTGAAAGGCCGCAGGTCAAACCTTTTAGGCTCTGAGAGGGAAAGGGGAGGCTGTCTGCTGCTATGAAAATTCCCCTCAGAAACAGAGAAGCAGTTCTACTCTCTCATCCAGGGTCGCCACGAGGCAGAATCGACTGAATGGCATTCTGAGTTGGAGTGGGACTCCAGGCGGATGCACGCAAGGCAGATCATCCACCTGCTTAGCCTGGATTGGAGCTCTCCAGACAGCAGAACAACGCACAAGACTTGCCACCAGCCTGTCCTATTTGTTCTAAATTTATAATTATTGTTACACAAGAAATAGAATTATACTAACACCAAACCTCACCAAGAAAACCCTCTGTTCAGAGGCTGCCTGTCTTGTATCTTATACCTCCCAAACTCCTCAGACTCACTGCCAGTGAGGCAATGCTGGCTCATAGCAGCCCCTGTGGGTTTCCAAGACAGTAACTGGTTAAGGGAGAGGACAGCTTAGTACATCCCCCCGCCCCGGCAGGTGGAGGTTTCAAATTGCAGACCATGGGGATCGAAGTCAACATGTAACAACCACACACCAATTGCCACCCCTCTGACAAGGGAGTTTGTTTTTCAAATCCATAAATTTTCCTGGCATTGATTCTAGTCATTCCTATTTTTCACCACCAGATTGTTTGCTGGGAAAAAGAACAAAAACAGCAACAGATGTCTTTGTTTGGGGGTTTTGCAAAACTCTCTGGTTAAGATAACACTTTCAATTAAAGAAATTATATCATCCAAATACCATATGCCAACAAGCCCTCATTTGAAAAAAATCACCTGCTTTCAGAAACTGTTTGAAGAGCCTTCTCTGTCACTTGGTAGTTTAGCTAAGTTTCTAAGTAGGCTTCTTCCATCCTCTCTGGATTCTGAAAACTTTAATTCAGAAAGCTAAACTCAAGAAAGGTCCTTGAAATCCCTGGATCCCACTCCTCCCACACATACACTTACGTACAAGTGTGCCCCCACCCCCTCCCACACACAAACATGCACACTCACACACCTGCATATATGTGCGGCTCATTACATATCACGGACTTATACAATGTAGGTAGCAAGTGATTGGAGAATAGATTCAACCATGTCTTCTTTCCCTTCTTTCTTTCTCTCCCCAGATCTTTGTTTCTTTCATAGTTCCATGCTGTCTGAAAGGCTCTGTGCGATTGGTTGCTAAGCACTGGGAATAAAAAGATAATTAAACACATTCCTTGTCCTCAGGTTCCTCACAGTCTAGAAGAGAGATGAACAAGTAAAAGGAGAGGTCTGATTCCCAAAAGCAAGTGCCAATCCTAATTCCTTTTGGCTCTCTCCCTTCTCCACAGTGCCAAGAATTCAATAGGCATTCAGTAAGTGTCTGTTGAATAAGATCTTTGTTGAATGAAGCTGTGTGTCTTAGTTTCCTACTGCTGCTGTAACAGAAGTACCACAAGCGGGTGATTTGAAAGAACAGAAAATCATTTTCTCCCATTCTAGAAGTTAAAAATCCAAATCAGGGTCTCAGCCATTCCAATTCCTACTGGTTGCTAGGTCTGTCTGCCCACTTTTCTTAGCAATTCTTGACACTCTGCGCTGACTCTTGACATTTTTTGGAGTTCCTTGATACCCATGTTTTTGTGTCTATTCTACCCTTTTAATAACTCAGAAGTGATTGGCTTTAGGACCCATCCACCTCTGGTATGACCTCAATACATAACAAAACTATTTCCAGCAGGATCATATTTGTCAATACAGTGGTAGAAGTACTGGTTCTGGAGTCAGAAAAAGCAGAATTAAAATCTGAAGACTATTGACTAGCTCTCTTTAAGTGAAAAATTAAATAGCAATTACACAGTAGGTTACCTAAGGTGAAGATGAAGGGATATCAGCAATTGGGATGAAAAAGTGGAAGACCAAGAGGAAGGAACAATAGTTGGAAAATATGGTGTTGGTGACATAAATAAAGCTGGAGATTGAATGACAGAATTGTGCAAGAACAATGACTCTTCCTCCCAAAGACCTTATTTCAACAACACAAAAAACAACTCTAAACATGAGTCTCTCCATTTGAAATACATAAAAATTAAATTTACTACATCTGCAGGAAAAAAAACCAGGAAGAAGCTCAATATCAGCAAGCAAAACCCGTCCAGCTAGGGAACTAGATCATCCTAGTATTTTCGGGTGAAAGATGAAGAAAATTCAAGCAAGTCCAGAGCCAAAAGATGACCTAGTCTATCCCACCTGAATTTCAAGAACATATTTGCTGCATTGAAACCAATGGCAGAAGACCTGGTGAACTGTGGGAGGACATCAAGATCATCAATCATGAAGAAAGCCAAAGGTAATTAAAGAGACAGTAAAGAAAGAGAAGGTCCAAGCAGTTAGCAGAAGAGACTCTGAAACTTGCTCTAGCTAAGGGAAATGCAAGAAAGTGATAAAGGCAAAATGATGAATAGAAGACAGCTTCAGAAGGCAAAGAAAAATATTATAATGAAATTTCCAAGGACCTAGAGTTAGAAAATCAAAAGAGAAGGACACATATAGCATATCTTAAAGAACTAAGGGAAAATCTCAAAACTGAAATTGTAGTATTGAAAGATTCTGTGGGCAACTTATTGAATGATACAGGAAGCATCAAGAGAATATGGAAAGAATACACAGAGGTGGTGTACCAAAAAGAACTTGTCAACATTTAACCATTTCAGGAGGTAGCATAAGAGCAAGAACCAATGATACTAAAAGAAGAAGTTCAAACTATACTAAAAGCATTAGCCAAAAACAAAACTCCTTATTGAAATATTTCAACAAGCTGATAAGTACTGGAAGCACTCACATGTCTATGCCAAGAAATTTGGAAGACAGCTACTTGGCCAACTGAGTGAAAGAGATCTATATCTCAAAACAGAAAACATGACTCAAAAGAATGTGCAATTATGGAGTAATATCACTGATATCACATGCAAATAAAATTTTGCTGAAGATAACCCAACAATAGTTGCAGCGGTATGTTGACAGAGAGCTGCCAGAGGTTCCTGCCAAATTCAGAAGAGAACATAGAACAAAAGGTATCACTGCTGATATCAGATGGATCTTGGCTGAAAGTAGAGATTTCCAAAAAGATGTTTACACATACTCATTAACTATGCAAAAGCAACCAACTGTGTGGATCAAGTGAAACTGTGGATGGTTTTGAGAAGAACGGGGACTTCCAGAACATTCCTCTGTGCTCACGCAGAACTTGTACACAGATCAAGAGGCAGTTGTGTGAACAAGACAATGGCATACTGCATGGTTTAAAATCCTCACACCACAGTTATTCTAGATGTATCCTGAAGAAATAATCAGAGCAACTGGATTATAAGAAGAAGAATTCAGTATCAGGATTGGAAAACAGCTTATTAACAGTCTCTGACGGCCAACGACACAACCTTGCTTCCTGAAAATGAGGAAAACTTGAAGCACTTGCTGATGAAGATCAATCCATAGACTTCAGTATGGATTACAACTCAATATGGAGCAAACAAAAATCCCCACAACCAGACCAATATGTAACATCATGAGAAATGGAGAAAAGATTGAAGGCATTCTTGATAGTACCTGTGGATCTGGGAGAAAAGCATAGAAAGTGCAGGATGTTGCAGTGTCTCCTGGAGAGGTCTCGAAGCCACTGGGTATCCTCAGCTTAAGGAGAGCTTGCAATAAGATGCCAGGCAGCTGACCTGACAGCTGTCCACTTTAAGTCTCTGAAACACAACCTATCAGAATACTTCCAACTTCCCCATAGTAACAGCTAAGTTCCTGTAATGATTGGACAGTAAAATTCTGTAATGTGATTGGATGGATGGCTCAGTCAGCTACACCTCATTTACAGAACTTGGTTGGTAACACCTCATTTACATAACCCACAGTGTGAACCAATCATTTTTCATGCTGCAAGCCCATAACCATATAAGGAAATATTTGAAAACCAGGAAGTGTGATCTGATTGGCCAACAAAACCTATATAAGCCTTGCAAAAGCTATATTAGATGTGCACCATCGAACCAGGTCTCTGGAGCCTGTGTGTATGATTGAAAGTGGCTCTGTCTCTCTCACTTCCCTGAGTTCTGGACCTGAGATGGATTGATAGAGTGGCTGCAACAATGGGCTTGTAAAGAAGAGCAACTGTGAAGTGGGCACGGGACCAGGCTGTGTTTCATCCTGGTGTATGTGGGGCCTTTACCAGCCTGAATGACTCCGTAGCACCTAACAACAACAAAGTGGTTGTAAGCATTTATCAAGATGACATCCTTATACAGCGGGTCCCAGGATAGAACAAGAAATTGATAAAGAATAGATTTACTTGACACTGAAAACACAGATACATATGTAAGGTAGCCTGTGTAGTGCTCAGAGCAGTATTAAAAACTCACCCCAACAGATAGCCTCAATAAAGTGGCCCTTGTTCTCTTAGAAATCATTTCACCAAAAGATACCTGTGCATAAACACAAAAATAATTTCTCATTGAGTGAGTAATCAGTGATTTAAGTTTCCTGTTTAAACCCTTCCTTTCACTGTGTTATCTCAAAAACTGTAAGTCAGAGACTGCAGAAGAAGGGTTGAGCAGAGCACGCAAGGCAGAAGAAATGCTCCTTTGAAAGATAAGATGCACCAGCCACTTCCATGTCCCCAGTCTTGTTTGATTTTCCCAATGGCACACAAAACACTTGTAGTATTCCTATGTTCCCTGGTGAATTTGTGAACCCAGAGAAGTTACAAACCTGGTTCAAGGTTCTACCCTTAGCAAAGAGTGGAATGAGGATTTGGGCCCACGTGGTCCTCAAATCATCTGGACCTCCTCCAGTGATCTCACTGAAGAGTCTGAGGACTTTCTGCAGCCAAGGAGATAGGTCCATCCTTCCCTTTCTGGAGGCTGCTGGGTTTTCCTCTTCAGGCCCAAACTGTGTCAACTGGAAGCAGCACATCCTAACTAACACATGACGAGTTACTCACCTCCCAAAGAGCCATAGATCTTTCCTGACTACTTTGCCAACTTTTCCCTCTCATTGTTTCTGGGAGAGGCGGGAAAACTCCAAATTAATGGAATTCCAATGAAGAATGTTTGGGTTACAAAGCAGGGAGAAAGGGCAGACAAAAGCAGGAAATGTTAGAAGATTCCCTTTCATCTCATGTGAGTGCTGCGCATGCCCACGCCTGAGAACAGAACCCAGGGGCAAAGGTTCCCTGAGACACCGACCGATATTTTGTGAATGCATACTCTTCCTTCCATTTTATAAAAATATTTTTCTAGCCAGGTCTCCGGAATTAGATATAAACATGGCTGACAAGAGTGTGCTTTTGTCATTTCCAAAACAGCATTCCACTCTCCAGTCTTAATCTAGCTCCCCTGTTGCAAATTCGAGTCTCCAGATACATAGGTCCCTGCCTTTGGAATCTTGGGGCAAGTAGGTTTGACATAGCAGAATACTTGAGCTCTATTCTGCTTCTGTTTCATCTCCAAAGCAGCTCTGCGAGAGCAAACTCAGGGGACAATGGGACAATTCCATCTGAATTAGCCATGAGGTCGCAGCCGGTGAGGTGTTGTTTGGAAAGTTGATTCCGATTGAAAAGTCATACTGTTGGTTCTTTATCTCATTTTTTTTAAATCCTGAAGTCTCTGTGGATTAGCAAGTTATTCAATCATCAAATGCTCAGCTTCTTCAGCAATCCAATGGGTACAATGATGTCTACCAGGGATGTGAATTGCATGAATCAATTTGTCTTCTAGACTATGGCGCCATGTGACTTGCTTAAACATTGTAAAGGTGCTCGTGTGGGATTAAACTTTCCATTGGTTCCTTATGTCAAGCACATGTGGGTGCTCCATTCAATCTGTTGAAGGCCTGATGAGCAAAAGCTTGAGTGGATAGAGAGTGAGAAATTTTTAGATTTCTGCCTCAACACTCTTTTTAGATTTCTGCCTCAACACTATAACATAGATATTCTCTAGAAGTGGAATTAGAAGATCATGGAATTTCTCCACAAACTTTTTGAAACACTTTTGTACAGACACACATGCATACCTAAATACAAGCAGACCTCAGATCTCTGGTGAGTTCATTTTTCAGGCTGCTTCCATAAAGCAAGTGTTCCTGTAAAAGGAGTCACACACATTCGGGGATTTCTCAATGCATGTATGTCATGTTTAACAACATTAGCAAGCACACAACAGCATGATGAAAGTACGAGAAACATCGTGAGCCTCACAAAATGTGACAGAGAATCATGAAATGTGCACGAACATTCTCTGGACAAAATAGTGCCAATAGACTTGCTTGACACAAGGTAACCACAAACCTTCCATTTATTTAAAAAAAAAAAAACCTACCATATCTGGGAAGAATAAAGTGAAAAACAGAATGAAAGGAACACCCGCAAATCTCTACCCAAACAGATAGAAGTAGACAGTGAAGCAGCAGAGGCAGGACTGGCCTCAAACATCACGATGGTCTGGGGAGCTTGGGGCGGGGCAGTGGCTCACTTTGCTGTCCTTGTTCTAGTTGGCCGCCATATACTGGGCTCCAGCCTGCGACCCTACGACAACAGAACGAAATCTGGCCTGGTGCGATGCCGTTGACACAATTGTCCCAATGCTTAAGCCCATGGTTGCAGCCTCTGCAACTATTCATCTCATTAAGGGTCTTCCTCTTTGTCACCGCCCCCCTACTTCGCCAAGCCTGGCTATTGCCCTTTTCCAGGGACTGCTCACTCCTCCGAACAAGTTCACAGCCCATGAGACATAGTCTGCTCCTGGCTTTGAAGGAGAGCATTCTGGCTATCCATCTTCCCAGACGAATTTGTTTGTTCTGTTGGCAGCCCATGACACCCTCAATAGTCTTCACTAGCATCAAAATTCAAATGCACTATTCATGGGAGGGGCCAAAATTGCCCATAGTTGGGAACCACTGATATGAATGAACTATGATGTTTATAGCAAAACTCTAGACCTGGATGGAGCTTCAAACACGAGGCTTAGACAAATAGGAGACTTTGGAAAATATAAGGCCCCAGTGCCACCAATAGCACTATTATTCTTTAACTGTAGCTTTACTCTATCCAAAGGGACACCTGCAAGATATGACGATGAAGAAAATGAAAACGGAGCCCAAAACACCATGCATGAAAAAGCATTATACTCTGATGTAATCCAAGAATAATATGTAATTGAGCACCAAATTTACTTGTGAGTTTCTCGGAAGCCAAAAAAACAGGGAAAATTGAAGAATTTTACAGGTTTTTGTTTTCTGATGAGAGGAATTACGCTATTTTTATTTGCAGGGAAAGAAAATATATTTCTTTCATTAAACTTTTCTGGAATTTATCAGAGCATACTGGTAGAAGATTAGTTGAGAAACATTGAGATTAGAAAATTAAGTGTAAGAAATGTAAGAAAGAATAAAAAACTGCCTGTTGGGGTGTCTGACCGCCTCTAACTTCATAAGTTTGGAGCAGAATGTAGATCAATAGCCCAAGGCTAATTCCTATTAGAAAGAGGTCAGATACGCCTCTATTTGCCAAACTTTTTACCAGTTCTGACGCCAAATAACCCTCTCCCACCCCCATTCCCAACACACACACACACACACAGAGACAGAGAGAGAAAGAGAATATTCTCTGCTATTCGGCTGAGTTCAGAGCTCACAGACAAAACTCAAGATTTCCAGAGTTTATTGAGGAAGTAGCATTCACAAATCTGTCTTGGACAAATTACAACCAGAATATTCCTTAGATAGCAGGTTGGTGAAACTTTGTCTCATGTACTTCGGATATGTTATCTGGAGAGAACAGTCCCTGCAAAAGAGCTTCATGCTTAGTAAAAGAGATCACATAACTAAAACTAAACACATTATTATCAGGTCCATTCTGACCCATGGCAACCCCATGGGACCCTTTGTGGTTTTTCTGAGATGGTAACTCTCTTCGGAAGCAGAGAGTCTCATCTTTCTCCCTCCCAGTGTTTGGTGGATTCGAACTGCTGATTGTAACGCACTATGCCACCAGGGCTCCTTGGCCTTGGTAGAGGTGAGGGTCTGTGGGGAAGAAAAAGAAAGACTTCTGAAGAGATGGAATGCCATATTGGCTGCACTAATGGATCTAAACATAAGAACAACTGTTACAATGGCCTGGGACCTAATTGTGTGCCTAGGAGCATGGTGGTGAAGTAAAATTACTTAATATGGTTCCTCTATCCAGAGTTCCTTTTGTGATGTATTGTAAATTTCTGTCTCTACACCTCTATTCCTTTTCAGACGGGGCTCTCTGTTATGCTAATAGACAGGATTAAAGTGGAATGTAGCCTGAGTTTGTGAACCAAAAAAAGCCCTTTGATTTCTTAGGAATATGGTCTGCTGGAAGACAAAACCAGAGCTCTTCCAAGCTGTCCTTGGTGGATAAGACCCATCTCAGAAACACAAAGGGAGTTCCCAGGGCTTTCAAGGACTTGGAGCCTGCAGCACCACATTCAAAATCCCTGTTTGAAGTGGTGGACAGTGAGATCAGAGACACCAGAGGCTGAGGCACAAAGACAGTGGGACAGAGCCAGGGGACCATGGGTGACTCCTGCCCAAGAGACCAGATGACGGGGAAGCTGAGGACCGGAAGACTTGGCTGCTGGCTGGGAAGAAGTGTTGCTCTGGACAATTGACCGTATCCTTATGGCTTACTGATCCTGACTTATAATATAATCTGTTACCTTTCCTAATAAACCACCATAATTATGAGTTCTGTCTGTGAGTTCCATGTGGTCATTGCAACAAATTATCAAATCTAGCAGAAAAGTGAAGTGCTGTGGGAAGAATTGTTGGCATTTGAATAGGTAAAGAAAGATGGAAGGTCGAGGAACGTCTCTCTGACCCCTGCTATGTGGCCTTCAGCAGCTGTGGAGGTGAATTTGCCTTTTCCCTATGGTCAGATGTGGCCTCCTTCTACTCACTCACTATGAATTGGAAAAACTCGAGGCCAATATACAGCAACGACAACAAATTACAACTCAGGATCAGGAACATTCGGGAGACAGTTTCTTGATCAAGATAGCCCTTTCTTAGCCATATCTGCAGGCAGGGCTCTCTCTGGCCCTCAGCTCCTCAGCCTGGCCTCTGCTCTGCTACAGCAAAGCTCTTTTAGCTCTGCCAATAAGTGTTCAAAGGCAACCCACTCTGCCATGAAAGCCTGAACCTGAAGGCACTCAGTTCTAGCTCCATTGGTCAGCAATCCTAGCGCCACTAAGTGCCAGTGGTACCGTACTCTATAATCAAGCCTCCTACCCTGATGACACTCAGAGTTCACTCCATAAGCAGGGGAGTCCACCACTGTCTTTCACCAGCTTCTGTTTCCGCTGCCTCCCCTCCTTCTGCAGCTGTCACCCCTCATTGTCTCCAGGGCCCTGGCTCTCCATCTGTCAGATAGAGGAGGCTCTTAGTACAGGAACCCTGGATCCAAAGGACATGCTTTGCTGCTGTCTCTTCTTTCTTCATGGTTGGGAGGTCCTTTTCCAACTCTGAGATGGCCCATGTTAAGCCATGATAAAACTGACACATCCCTGCATGTAGGTACCATGCATCATATTTACATGATTAGAAAAACTAGCCAATCCCATTGATGGACCATAAGTACCCCACATTTGCAGGGTCCTATCCAGCCACCTGGTGGGAGTTACAAAGACTATGCCTAGAAAGACCTTATCAGGTGATTCACCGCGCCAAGGTAACGAAGGCAGGCAGAGAGTAGGCACACTCCCACTTGTCCCAGAAGAGAGCAAAGTGGTAGACCTTTGCAGAACAAATAGGGAGCCCTGGTGGCATAGTGGTTACTCATTAGACTGTGACCCACAAGCTTAGAAGTTCAAAACCACCCGGTACTCCACAAGAGAAAGGTGGGATGGGGTTTTCTACTCCCATAAAGAGTTACAGTTTGGGTAACTCACAAGGGCATTTCTACCCTGCCCTATAGGGTCACCATGAGTTTATCATTGCCTGGATCACAGCGAGTCTTGTTTTTTGGGTTTTTTTTTTTTTGAGTGAGATGCAACAGATATAAATGGCATGTAGACATGTAGGTGTTGGAGGAATAACTCTGAATAAGATGAAGAAAAAGATCTGTCTTCCCCGAGTTTACATTCTTATTGGTTCCAAATCAACCATTTAACATGTCCTTATGTACACCAGTTCACGTTTTGGACCCTCCTGAAATGAGAATAATGATCGCCTTCAGCACTGGACTGACACTCTAGATCAGTGGTTCTCAACCTTCCTAATGCTGCAGCCCTTTAATATAATTCCTCATGTAGTGGTGACCCTCAACCATAAAATTTTTGTTGCTACTTCATAACTGTAATTTTGCTACTGTTACCAATCAGGTGACCCCTGTGCAAGGGTCATTCAACCCCCAAAGAGGTCATGATGCACAGGTTAAGAACCCCTGCTCTAAACAGTCCCTCAGAGCTTATCTTTTCTTGACTATCTATTGCCCATTTTTAGATATCAATATATATAGAGAGATATAGATATAAAGAGATATAGAAATTTTGAGATATAGAGATATAGAAATAGCTGAAAAGAGAGCCATGCCAGGTCAGCCTGTAGGTTTGTGAAATGTGTAACTTCATACAGCCTCATTTCATTGGATGCTTCATACAACAAAACCAAAGACCTGCTGTCATTCCTACCCACTCTCACAGATCATAGGTATCTCCCTCCACAGCCCAAGAAGTTCCTTTAGCACTTCCTCCGAGCCACATACAATGTTCCACTTCAGAAAACTCTATAAAATGCACACCTACCATTCCCCAGGATGTGCACTCCGTCTTGAAGACTGGCAAACTGTGTAAGTTGCGGGCTGGTATTAAATACAGCTCTGCTCACCTCTAGGGTGGCAAACTTTAAATAAGAAAGACTGTATGAAGCTCATGGCAGGTGAAACCCTCTCAACAAAGTATGTCTTTGTTGTCAACTGTTGTGCAGAGACACCCCTCCCCCAATTCCTGGTGACACCACACACAATGGAATCAAATGCTCCCTGGCCCAGAATCCTCACTACGATAAATTTCAAATCAGACCAGTTGTGATTGGGAGCGTTTAAATTGGCTGGTTTTTGAAAGTAGGTCACCGGGTCATTCCTGTTAGCTTTAGTCTGGAAGTTCCACTGCAATCTGTTTTGTATCAGAGCAACCCACAAGTCTCCGCTGAAAAATGAGTGGTGGCTATGTCTTGCCTGGGAATCAAACTTGCATCTGAGCCTGGAAGGCAGAAATGTTCCACTTCAGAAAAGCCACTACCTCCCAAAGGATAAACTCACTGCCGTTGACTCGATGTCAACTCATTGATGTCAACTCATAATGACCCTATAGGGGTCTGAGATATAACTGTTTCCAAGAGTAGAATGTCCCACCCATCTCCCAAGGAGCCACAGTGGCTTAGAACTGCAGACCTTGCAAATAGCAGTCCACACTATAACCATTCTGCCACCAGGGACACCTGGTACATGGTCATCATTATCTCCATCACCCTCAACAAAGGATTGTTTGAAAAATGAGTGAGATAATGTAAAGTAAGTGGTACAATAGACTCAAGTGAGTTTTCCTAATATCGATGTTCTCAACTGCAGCGGCAACAATAGCATCAGCCTGATCATCTGTATAATCGATGTGCCAGTTAGATTTTATTTATGTCAGCTTGGTTGGGCCAGGATTCTCCTATGATATGATGTAGTATATGGTCAATGCTGTGATGGGATCTTTTGAGAAGCAGACAAGCAGTTGTGGAAAGAACAGAGTGAAGGACCGTGTCTTTAGTTGGGTCACAATCCTAATACAATTGAGGGATGTTTGATTCTGGCAGTGGCCAACTCTTGGTACAGCTTGTTGATCATGTTCAAAGCTAGCTCACTTCCAGTACTGGACCTGGATCCTGTCTCTGTGTGGCGGCCATGTGCTTATGTTAATTTTATGATTGAAATGTGGGGGGTGGAGTCTAGCCTATTAATCTGGAGATAGCCATTGAGTGGCCAACAGGGCCTCTGTGTGGGTGTGGCTTTCTCCTGAGACTTCTGGGAAGTCTTGCGATAGTTCCCTCTTGAAGATGAGAAGCTATCTCCCCCAGTTGTTGGGAGTTAGTCTCAGAAATGATGAATCATGGACAAGACAAGATGGCAGCATCTAAGAAGCTGGAGGAGCCGTCAAAAAGACCACATGGCCTTGCCCTGATGGAGCCAGTGATGTTGTATATATGCACATGTACGTAAAAGAGATGTACATCAAGAAATAGCTCACACGGTTGGAGGACTGGATCAATACAGTCCCTGGCTCTGTCGTTAGCTTAGCTAACTGAAGCTGGATCGGCCTGCTGCTGATGGCCCCAGAAGTGAGGAGTGATGGGGAGACCCTGCCAGCGCCGGGACCCTGCACCCACTGACCTGTGACTTCATCAGTTGGAAGGAGACTTTATAGACTGATGTCAGGTATATGGGTTAATATTGGACTTATGACTTTGTACTGAGCTGGATTGGGATGCTTTCTTAATGTCCTATTTCTCTTGTATATAAACCCTTTCCTTATATCTATATGCGTGTCCTTGAATTTGCTCCTCTAGTCTACCCGGACTGACACACTCTGGTTTGTGAATCTCCTGCCATTGACCTCCTGTCCATCCCAGGAGCTCTGAGCCAACTGCCAATCTGCTGAGATTCATCCATTGACTGGGGATTCATTCAGCAGTCAGACCCATCTGGGCTCTTACTGCTTCATCCTCCTGCTTCCTGTCCATCCAGTCCTGCAGTTACAAAGTCAGGAGGAGCTGCTAAGCTAACAACAGAGCCAAGGACTGTATTGATCCAGTCCTCCAACCGTGTGAGCTATTTCTTGATGTACATCTCTATTTACGTACATGTGCATATATACAACATCACTGGTTTTCCTTCCTTAGAGAAGCCAGCATAACACACTCGCTATCCCAAAGGATCTTGCTCTAGAAGGAACTAAGGCGGACATGGAGTCAAGGGCAAACAGAAACCCTAGGCAATTGACAAAGCTCTGTCTACTCACAGACCCAACCACTCTGGGTGTCAGAGGAAGTAGGCTCCTTCCCCCACCCCACCCCCATTCTCCTCCAGCCACCCCCCACTTCAGCTAGCCAGCCAGAGTTATTTTATGTGCCCCTTTAATTTGAAGGCTTTTAGGGCCATATCCTGCCATCAATTTTGGGGGCTGACTTCAATGCACATTTTGTGCAGGGCAGGAGATGGGCAGGATGCAGCTCTCTCCTGGCCGGCCCTGATACAATAGGGGTTTCTACTGAGATCAATGGATGAATTGCGAACGCTCCGTTTGGGGCCATAAGGAGCTGCATTGTTTTCCCACAGTCTGCCGTCAGGGCTGGACTTGCCAGACTTCATTTTTTAAAAGTCAGGAAAAACAATTTTGTAAAAAGGGTTGGGGGCGGAGGGGTACGGGAGAGTAATTTTGCTCATCTCACGAAAGGTCAGTAACAATTAGAGTGAAAATTCAGAAGGCACATTTGTTCTCAGACTGAGGCCCTGTCTGGAAAATTCCAGCCAGAAACAATTTGCTGTCTCTCTTCCCGGGCCTCCTCCCCTCCTCCACCCATGCCCCTGCTCAGCCCCCACGCCCCCACCCCTTGCCTCTCCCTCCTATCAGCAACTCTCTTCCCTGGAAACAGGCTCTGAGGTGAAGCAGGGAGAAGTGACTGGGGAATCCTCTCCCTCCCCCTCTGGAAGGCGAGATGGCCTCAGGGGCATCATTCCCTTCTCCCTGGAGTCAGGGGGATGTTTACATGGCTGTGGAAACAGGGAGTGGAAATAAAAATTAGAATCCTCTTTCGGACACTGGGGGAAATGAACTCTCTGAGCACTCACGGTGTAATCTCTAAAATGAGAATAGTAATGTGCACCTTGTGGGACTCCTGGGGAGGGTATATGCAAAATGGTTAGCGTTCACTCTGAGTGAGAGAAGATGTGGTCTACACACCACGCTTGTTCTCACTGTGTCAGTTGCCAGGAGATGGACTAAAATGCTGACCAGGATCTGAAAGCCTTTCTGCCTAGACCAGCTCTGTCTTGAAACCCATTCAGCATCCCCACCCCACCCAAGCTTCCATGGGCAGACAGGTGGGCACTGTACTTCGTGCATTAGCCAATGACCAAAACTAGGTCCCCTGCCTGGAAGGGGAGAATTCTACCACTACATACCAATGCCGCTAAACATAAGGCTAAACACTACTGCCACGTAGTCAATTCAGATCCATGGTAACCCATCGTAATCCTCAGAAGCCATAAGGCTTCTGAGGTTCTGGAAGCAGACTGCCTCATCTTTTCTGCTGGTGAGTTCAAACCACTGAACTTTCCATTGGCTTCTCAACACTTAACCCCTGGTGCCACTTTTTGATTCCCACACATAAGGCTCCCCACTCCCAACTATGAAAGGAAAAAGAACAACACACTGTCGGGGAGTGGAATCCAACTCATAGCATTACCAGATTTGTAAATCTTTGTGAGGGCAACTCTGCCTCTCACCCCAGAATGGCTGGTGGATTTAAATAACCGACGTTAATCCAACGTTTACCACACAGCATCCCCAACGCTCCTTAAACACAAGGCTCGGTACAGTCTACAACCCAAGACTCTGGCCATGATATTTCTGTGAAGAAATTTCCCCTGGCGCCCCACTTCCATGCCCTCACATCTACTTCTCTTGGCCTGACTTTCAGGGTCTTCCATGTTCTGTCCCCCTCCTTCCTCATCGGCTTTCGTTCCCACTACACTGCCCATCCCCCCTTCTCTGTCCTTCCCTCCAACCTCGGCTCTGATTCTGGAACCTGATCTCGGGAACACACCTGCTGATCCTCACTTAGACTCAGCCTAAGACTCCAAGCAGTTTGACCCCGCCAGTTGTGATGAACTGGTCCTCTTCTCTGTACTTAACCCATTGCTTCCACCATGTCTTCAAGACCCTGCTATTTTTCAAATAACCATAGCCCCCTCCCCCAATCATTCAGTGTTTCAGTAACCATCCAGAAGCGTCATCAAGAGCTCTGACTGGAATCATGGCCAGCTGTGTTTGAAAGATGTTTCATCTGCTATCTAGCTCTGCGCTCCTGGCCTTCCATAGCTCTGTATCCTCATAGCAGCCATGGGAATCACAATCACATCTACTACCTCAGAAGCTCATTGTGTGTCAAAATAAAACATGTAAAACCCTTCAAGCAACGTTTGAGTACGTCGTAAGTGCTCAGCAAACAGTCCATACTATTATTACGCAGAAGCCCCAGTGGCATAGTGGGTTACAGACGGAGCTGTTAACAGCAAGGTGGACAGTTTGAAATGAACCTGAAAGGTTCCTCTGAGACAGAATCAACTTGATGGCAGTGAGCGCTGTTCATTCAGATGACTGTTAAATACCGAGGCTGTTCCAGAAAGAACCTGGTGGTGTTGCGCTTAAGCCTCGCCCAGCTGCGAACTGCAAGGAGAGCAGTTTGAACCCACCAGCTTCTCTGCCAAAGAAAGATGTGGCAGTCCGCTTCTGCAGAGATGACCAGCCTTGAAACGTCCGTGGGGCAGTTCTACTCTGTCCTGTAGGGCCAGGAAGAGTCAGAATCGCCTCCGGGGTTTGACTGGCTCAGGCTTTGCCAAAGCCCAGGGTTCCAGTGCTGAGGGTGACAGGCTTCCCTTCACAGAGAAATCACTGGGTGGTGCAAACAGCTTTCTCAACAATTGCCTGAAAAGGAGACATTGGAACCCACCCAGAGAGACCTCAAAAGAAAGGCCTGGTGATCGACTTCTGAAAAACTAGCCACCAAACCCCCTATGGAGCACACTCCACTCTGCACTTGAGGGGTCATTGCCATGAGTCAGAATCAGCTAGTTTGGGCTGGTTGGCTGGTTTATTTACATGACCTGTTCTTAGGAGAAGGGAAATGCAGAAACAAACAAATAGTTACACAAGAACATATCCTCTTGTGAAAAGTGCAATACCGCACATCGAAGTAGATTGATGTGATGGGCTTCTTTAGAAGGGAGGCCAGTGAAGGCGTTTTGGAAGAGGTGGCCTGCAGACGACAGTGGATCACGGTCTAGAAAGGCTGTGATCCACTCTCTGTGGATCCACTCTCTGTCCTCTCTGTGCCCCACTGCACCTGACTCTGCAGTCAGCAAACATCAGTACTGAAGGATAGGGACACACAGACTTGACTGCTCAGCTCCCACTCTCCGTAGAGGGGAACAAGGATTCCTAGGATGGAGAAGTCTTGGGGCAAGGTAGGTTAGAGAGAGAGGACAGATGGTGTGAACGTGTACCGACACGGTACTGAATGGCAAACACTCTCATGTGCTCTTAAAGGAGCACAAGCATACGAAATGCATAAGCCTCGCAAATCTGGTTTTGCTTCCCAGGTGGTGACACGTTGGACTACTAACCGCAAGGTCCTCATTCGAAACCACCAGCTGCTCCTCAGGAGAAAGACACGCCATTCTACTCTCTTAAATGAGTTCCACTCGCCCACCCTCTCTGCTGCCGTTCTCAGCCACTCTCCCTCATGGCATCCCCTCTCCCACTCACTCTCTCTCCACGGGGGCCACCGGACTGGGCTGAGGGCAAAGGATAATGAAGAAAATTAAAGAACCAAGGAAAGAATGAGTCCAAAGGAATATCAGACTACACAAACCACAGTTTCCACCTCCTGAGACAAGAACTAGATGGTACCCAATGACAATAGAAGTTCCTGGGAAGAATGGAATATAAAACAAAACAAACACACAAATGAACAAAAAACACAGCAATTACAAAATTGTAAAAAAAAAAAAAAAAAAGTCCGACATGTATGACTCTGATGGAAACTAATGGAATCTTTGAGACTGCAGTCCCTAGAACATATCAAACCTGGAACCGTACCCACCTTTCAACTGAACAATAGACAAGCCTACAGAGTAAACAATAACACTGATGAACAACATCATCTTCAGTGCACACCCTCATATCATGCTATGCTCTCCAGTTGTCCAGAGCCTCCTGATCTGCTTCTCAAAGAATCTGAGATTCACTGGCCTATCATGATATCCAATTACCACATAAACCCAGCTTATCACTCAGCCAGAAATTTGTTTATTATTTTATGGGATCATTGTATTGGAGGCTCTTACAGATCTTATAACAATCTATACATCAATTCAAAGTAAAATTTTGCCCGAAGGGGAAAAAAAAAGAGAGTTCCACTCTTAGAAATCCACAGGGGCAGTTCTACCCTGTCCATTGGAGTCCCTCTGAGTCAGCATCCATTGCAGTGGGTAGTGAGAGCACCAGTCTGGCCTCTCACCTCCCTCTTCTAAGGAATGGAGTCGATGACATCTGGGGAGTGGGGGAAGAGGTGGAGGGGCTGGTGTAAGAGAATAGCATAAAGTGGCTACAGATGGTAGAAATTTCATAACTATCAACTCCCCTCCCAGCCTTACGAGGGCCCCAAGGCTGAAGACTGCCTCTCTGCAGTCCCACCTACCTTTCAACTCTACAGGAACAAAGAACTCACCCGAGGCCATGGGTTCTTCTCCAGTCAAGTCCATAGCCAATTTCTCAAGGGGAATGAAATCTTAGGAAAAGGAAAGATCTCTTTTAACAGTTTTCTTTTCTGTTCTTCCCTCCCTTAAAAAAAAAAAAAAAGGCTTCCAGAACATCAAACACTCCTCAAAGTATCAACAATATTTTTTGATGATGGAAGTATGAATAATCAAACATATGGATTACATTTCCTTAAATTATGCAGAGCCGAAAAACCAGGAGGAAAGGGAGGGTGCTGGTAAAAATGTTTTTCACATTTTATTAAAACCTCAAGGTCTGAGGAATACTTCTTCTGACTATCACACACACACACACACACACACACACACACACACACACACACTTTCCCTGTCTAATTCTCTCTTGCTCTTACTGTCTCAAAACACAGAAGAGCACCCTGAGCAACTTTTTTCTTCTCAATGTTTTGTCTTCCCTCTTCTGAGCTCAGGAACCCTGGGCATGCATTTGGCTGCTAATTGAAAATTTGGTGGTTCAGACCCATCAACTGCTGCTCCAGAGAAAAATGAGGCTGTCCTCATCTTTCAGTTGCAGAAGAAGAAGTGCTACGAAGCAGTTCTTCCCTATGTTATAGGGTCACTGCCTGTCAAAAGGAATTCCACAGCAATGGGTTTGGTTTTGGTTTCTGGCCAGCTCTAATTCCTCGACACCAGCCCCATTCACAGAAATAATTGGAGCATGAGTCAATTTGAATCCCAAATTCTGTTGACCTAAGTAACTAGTTGCAGGACTTTCAACAACTCTTTTAATTTCTCTGAGCTGAACCTCTCCTGAAGCAAATCAGAATAGCAGGCCACATGTGCCAGAGGAAGGGGAGGGAGAGTTGGACTGAGAAAAGTGAGCAGATCTTCTCGCTGTCATAATGACCCTGTAGGACAGGTAGAACTGTCCCTGTGGGTTTCCAAGATGATCACCCTGTAAGGGAGTAGAAAGCCTTATCATTCTCCCATAAAGAGATTGGTGGTTTTGAATGGCTGTCCTTGTGTGTTAGTGCAGGGAAACAGAGAAACTAATTCATACACATACTCATATGTGTATACTTTATATACAAGAGCGGTTGAATATTAAGAAAACAGCCCACTCAGGACCAAATCAAGACCATCAGTCCTTTATTAGCCCATATGTCCAATACCAATCCATGAAGTCCTCTTCAGACTCACGAAACGCATGCAATGACACTGACTGCAGGAAGATCACAGGCCAGTAGGTGGGAAGCCTTGTAGATGCAGTGGTGTTGTAAGCATCTCAGCACTGGCAGGGGTCTTCACATGACTTCTCAGCACTGGCAGGGGTCTTCACATGACTTCTCCAACTTCGAGGCTTTGGCTGTCATCAGGGCAGAAAGAGAGAGAGAGAGAGAGAGAGAGAGAGAGAGAGAGAGAGAGACTCTCCCACTTGAGGAATACCAGAGTTCTCATAATACTCAGAAGAAGTCCATGCCCACACAGAGGCCTCATTGGTGATGACCCGGTTGATAGGCTAGACTCCATCCTTTTAATCCTCACAAAAATGACAAATGATTGGAAAAGCACACAACACTGTACCACCCGGACTCCTGGCCAAACATTTCCTAGGAAGGGTAACATGTCAGTGGAGGGAAGGGGTGAAATTGGCTTTAGAAAGTCACTTCAAGGAGACGGTAGTCTGTGGGCCGTGGTGGGTGGCAGTGGCTGGCTGCCAGCATTCAAGCCTCTGCTCTGCTGACTTCACCATGTGGGTTGCCAGTGGGTCCCTACACTCCAATGGGAGGCTGCTGAGGCTTAGAGTCCCTATCTTCCTGCCAGGGTCATGGGGACGGAGTCAGTTAATAACACACTGAGTGCCCATTTTTTATTTTGAAAGAGGATTCACAGAAGGAAGGCAAAAGGAAACTTCGATCCAAGATATATACTAGGTTCCTCATCATTTAGTCCTTGATGTTGGATAGTGGCTTCTCCAAAATACCCAAACCAAACTCCCTGCCACCGAATTGATTCCAGTGTCTGAATCGAACACCTACTGCCTGGCAGAGCTGCGGCTGGCTGCTCCTGGGAAGATTGGCAGCGTCGGAACCCTGCAAAGGGCAGAGCTCCTCTGTCCTCCCGGGTTGCTGAGTCAGACGGACTTGCCAGCATTGGGGTTTACCGTATGCCGGGCAGTGTGTTCCACTTGTATGTATTATTTAATCCTCCAGAAAAGTCTCTATTTTTAGAGAGTGGGGAGTGGAGGGAGGTGGCCAATGAAAGAGAGAAGAAGGCAGGAGAGGGAGAAGGAGGCAGGGAAGCCACTGCCCTACTGTGGCATTGGCATTAAACAGGCCCATGTCCATATGTCGACCGCAGCCAGTTACTAACCGTGTGACATTGGACAGGCATTCGCTCCTCCGAGACCCTTAGTACCTTTGAAAAATGAGAATACTGAGCACAGGGCTGCTGTGGGGACAAATCGGGACAAGTGTACCTTTCTCCTTCACTCTGGACCACCTCCCCCCTCCCCCCCACACACACCCCAGGAGTCTCTGACCCTGGGAGACACAGCCCTGGATGGATGGGAATTGTTAGTGCTACTGTCCTGGGGAGTCGGACCAGAAGTCACTGCAGAGGAAATCTGTATGCCCCTAACTTTCTCTGTTCAATTAGAAGGTGTTTTTCCCCCCAAAGAGATTGTACTTCGCTAACTCTCAAGAAGCTCATTTCCTCCCGTGACATCTCTGATCAACTTCAGCCACTCAGTAAATGAAGAACGAGCACTTCCTCCGGAGGCAGAGCCATGTCTGACATCCCCTAGCCTCCCCAGCTGCGCGAGAATGAGTTTTGCGGATTCTGGCCCTGTAGGAGGAACCGGGAGAGAAAGTCAGCTTTGGCATCTGCACTTCAACCAATAAAGGAGGTAGGGGGGAAAGCTGAGTGAGAACCCGAGAGAAGACAAAGCCCTCTTCCGGGATGCTGGCAGATGCCAAAAGAAGAACCCATGAGTAATTGTGCAGCCTGGAGTCCAAAGCTGTGGCCAGAGGCTGGTGCCAAGAAGGCAGCAGCAGGCGGCTGGTGCTGGGAGAGGTGGGCGGCCCCTGGACCCGGCTTCAACCGGATGGGGGACAGCTCAGCATGAGTCAGGGCCCCAGTCGCCACAGGCTCTGCTCCAAGGGTCTCTTACAGGGCACTTCCCTTCAGAGTCTCAAGGAAGCTTTTCCTGCAGACTCAAGTGCTCTGTGCCGGTGGGGTCTCCTGGGTGGGCATTGCGTGGGGATCATAGCAAAGAGCTGTGTTCCAACCACCACACTGCATACAAAGCAGCACAGAAAGTCCAGGAGGCAGGTACCAGGCCTGTGTCCAGTAAGTGGGCTGTTGACTCCTACACTGCTGACAGTGACTGCTATTGTTGACAGAGGCCGTCAGGGCTGGCCCTGGAGTCAAGGTGACCCATGCACAATGGAAACTTAGGCTGCCCAGTCCCACACCCCCATACCCATAATTGACTATAAATTGAATCGCCATGATCCGTGGGTTCTCATTCTCATTTTTGGAAGTCGATTACCAAGCCTTTCTTCCTGGTCTCTTTTGGACTGCATGCTCCACGGACACCTGTTTGGAATAATAGGAAAGTGAAGGCTGCCACTGACAGACGGACAGAGTCTGTGCCTGAAGTACACTGGCCAGAAAGCAAGCTCAGGGCACCTGCATGGAAGAGGAGACCCCAACCACTGAGCCGCTGAGCACTTCTTTGTGGCGGCATGCAGAGCTCCCCAGTCCTGTCACTGTGCTAAGGGCGAGCTCTCTTCCTGAGACTGCGCATTGAAGCTGGGAGAACAATAGATCAGCCTTCAGCCCTCTTGCTTCCCCAGTTTTCCCCCTTCAACATGAGAATGATACCAGCCTCCATGAAGGGTTATTTGACTCAAGGCCCAGATTTTGAGTCAAGAAGATCTGAGTTTGGGTCTCAGCTTGGCCTAATGTGTGACAAGGAACAAATTTCCCAAAAGAGAACCACCCTGAAAAGGTTTTGATTAAACGGTCTCTCCTCAGCCCATCCAGCTCCCTCTCCTTCAGTGTCCTTGTTGTATAAAGAAAGAAATGGAAGGGATAAACTCAAATCCTTTTAAATTTCAAGCTCCATGACTCATCTAGATTTCTTTTTCCTAAGTGCAGTTGAAGCTTTTCTAGAAGATCTTGCTTATATATTATTTCACAAGACTCGCAGAGCCCACATTTTAGCAGTCTCATATTTCTCCCCAAGGAAATCTTAAGAGGTTTCTAATTGATGGCCAATGCTGTATTAAAAAAATCAAAGAGGAGACTAATTGTTTTTCCTCCCTGCCCACAAAAAGAGAAAAAAAATCAAAATACTGCTCCCCTGTTAAAGGGGTCTAGAAAAACCCGTGTGGGTATGATGTTTAGACCCAGATTCCTTTATGTCCTCTGGTTGTAGGAAATGAGTTCGTTCCTGTGTGTAAGAATTAATCGTGAGCTCTCACAGGAAGAGGGAACTCTGCCGGGGCCTCATTTTCCTCCTCTGTAAAAGGTGGACTCTTCATGGGGCTTGCTCTGCCTACTTTACAATGCTGTTTGTGTACCAAATGATAAAACAGCAACAACAAAGCTCCCTGCCATCAAGTCGATGCTGCCCTTTGGGACCGGGTAGAACTACCCCTGAGGGTTTCCAAAATTGTAACTCTTTACAGGAGTGGAGAGCCTTGTCATGGTCATGCAAAGCAGCTGGTGGTTTCAAACTGCTGGCCTTGTGAATAGCAGCCCAACACATAAACCACTATACCACTAGGGCTGCTGGATGGATAGTTGATGGAGGTGATGGACCAATCCAAAGGGGATGGGAATCAGTATGATGGAAGCAGAAGCTCAATGAAAGAACCAAATGCTTGTCTTTTGGTTCCCTTTAGTGCACCCAGAGTCCAATCTATAATCTAGCCCAGAGAAAGAGCACAACACACATGGAATGAATGAGAAAAGTAATTTAAGGCTAATGAAGGAAGAAATCCTATATCTAATTTATTTTCCAGGAACTTTTTCATTCTTTATTCAGTCAACAACTATACAGTTAACTCTCAAGTCATTGAATCTTGACATCAGATTTAATGTAGGTGTTATTATTAATCTAATTCTTCCAGATATTGAAATTGAGCTTCAGAGCATTTTCTTCTTTGAGAGGCTGATTTTCTATCTGTCAGCTTGTGGTACTGTGGTGGCTTGAATGTTGCTATGACTTTGGAAGGTTCTACCAGTAACACGTGGTGGACAGGTTGCAGCAGAACCTTCAAATTAAGATTGACTAGGAAGAAATGGTGGGCAACCTTCTTCTGAAACCCAGCCAGTGAAAATGTTGCCAATCGTACAGATCATTGCCTCATAGGGGGTTGGAAATGAGTCTTTGATGTTGGAAAGCACTCAGTGGCCAAAGCCACATGAAGTCCAGACTACTAATGGTCATGGAAACAGTCCAGGACCATGCAGCAGTTTGTTCTATTGGACTTACAGTCGCCATGAGTCAGAGTCAACCATTCTCACATTGTCACAGCTTCTTCACCACCAGATGCAATCAGAAAGCTGTTGACTGACTCCATGTCATGCTTCATCCTCCCCACCTCTACTCCCCACCCACTAGGGGACTATAAAGGCCTCAAGGGCAGCAACAAAGAGTCAACTACATTGACTCTTATATGCAATGTCTGAAAATGCTAAGACAACATTGAAGTGAGGGATATATTTTTGGATGAAATGAAAGCATGACTAACCAATTTCAAATACACAGGACCAGAAATGGCTGTGAGTAAGGACTCCTTGATTCTTTGTTCACCTCCTCTCACACAGACACGTGCCCTGGGACTAGTATGGTCACACTGTGTTTCTGTAGACATGGCCCAGTAGAGAGGAAGGTTGGGGATGTGGAAAGGACAGCAAAAGAATGTAAGTGTCCTCCTCTCCATTTATAAAATGGGTATAGGGCTTCTCCATGGGAGTCTTTGGGGTCTGCTATCATCTCTACACACCACCACAGGTATACATGGTGGGGGTCTTCCATAAGTTCATGGGGAAATTCCATTACCCTCTTATTCAATTTTTCCAAGACTATGGAAACCCTTTCCTACAATACTATAAGACCTATTCCATTTGGGCCTACAGACTCTAGTCTAGTGCATCGTGTTTCCTCCTCTTTCTCTTCACCCTCCCACCTGTTATCTCTTCTTCCTTCTCCAGAATCTATATCAAGGTGCCTTTTTCAGTTTTGTTCCCAAGATCCTTTGCCAAAAGGTGTTCAGAGGTAGCCCAGACATGGCTCCATGGTGACCTGTCATGAATGCCAATTAGTCATGGTTTACCCAAGGGTAGGGGCTCAGGAGCTCTGGCTCTGTCATGTCCCATCCTTACCTCACACCCACTCTGAGCCCTTGGCAGAGCTAAACCCCTCTCCCAACTGACTTCTATGATGCTTCTCACCCATTTAACCAATATTTGCTCAGACCTCTCATGGACTCAGAGCTTCTTGGGTGCCAACAACATGTAGAAGCTTTAGAAACTTTAGAAAGCTAAACTCAAAGGTGAAAAACAGATACAGTACACTAACCCTTTCTAAATTGAGTGAGACTACCTACCACTCACAAAGCAAGTCGCTTAACATCTTATAAGTTTGTTAGGTTTGCTTGTTTGCTGTAAACAGTGGTGATCATACTCCTTGTTGTTATTGCTGCCATGTCAGCCTCTGTGCACAACAGAACACACTGTTGCCTGAGACAGCTCTGTCTCCATGTAGGGTTTCCGTTCCAAACTTCGGAATCCACAAAGCTCCCTTGGCTGGTTTCCAGAAGTAGATTCCCCGACCTTCCTTCCTCCCTTGTCTTCATCTAGAAGCTCTACTGAAGCATGTTCAGTACCACAGCAACACACAAGTTAACACTGGCACACAAGTGGTGGCTGCGAATCAAGCACAGGTCTCCTGTATGGAAAGCTAGAACTCTGCAACTGATCCACTAATTTGAAAGAGGCATCCAGGATCCTGTCTGGGATGTCATCTAAACCCCAAATCAAAATCACTGCCATGAAGTCAACTCAGGGCAGAATGCCCCCTCTTGGTTTCTGAGGCTGTAACTCTGTAGAGGAACAGAGAACTTCTTCTTTCTCTCTTGGAGAAGCCAGTGGGTTCCAACGAGGGGTCTTACAGTTAGCAGTTCTAACATATAACCCTCTCTGTTGCCAGGACTCCTTTTCATGGATCCTCCAGACCCCCTGTACCTCCTCTTCCACTGTTCTTCAAAAGATATCATAGATTTTTGCATGCATATGTTCAACTCTGTGATTGATATGTTGGAGGAAAGTCCTGAAGCTTCTGTCTAGACTAGTAACTCCTTAATGAATGACATTTGCTATTGATGCATGAACAATAGTATTTGTCATCATTTGTGATCAGAAGAAAGCCTGAGTAGGGTAATGGATTCATTGTTCAGCTGCTAATTGCAACGGCAGCAGTTCAAAACCACCGGTCATTCCTTAGGAGAAAGAGGAGGCTCCCTACTGCTGTCAAAAGCTAGCCTCAGAAACCCAGAGGGGCAGTTTCACCTATTGAGCTGCGATGAGGCAACATCAACTCAACGGCAGTGAGCTGCTTTGATCATAGAATCAACAAGCTGTAAGGAAGTTTCAAGAATGCACAGCCCAATCCTTATTCTTCAAGGGAGGAAAGGGGAGCTCAGAGAAGGCAAAAGGTTCTCCTGAGGCCACGCAGCAAGTAAGCCCAGAGTAAGCACACTATTGTCAACCTAGTGTCCATCCCCTTGGTGACCCATCAGGCCACTGGACCTGGTGATGACTGCCATTCAGTCCACATCCCCTGGTTCTGACAGTACCCTAGGCAGCACCGGTCCCTCTGGAGGCTATAAAGACCCACAAGGACCCACCAGAGATGCGGACAGATGGAAGACATTACAAGATGGTCATTTAGGAAGCAGTTCCTTTCCAAATTAAATGCATTCTTGCTGCTTGCTGCACTCTAACACTCATATCCTAAAAATTGTTATTTAACGTGCTGTCCACATCCTAACATGACTCACTCTTTGAAATGGAAACCTAGGCAGTTTGGGTGGTGTTTCCCAATGCCAGCCTGCCAGCCACTGGGTAGTTCCTGTTGGCAGTACCAGGGACGACTTTGCCTTCGGGCCACAGCCAGAACCTCAGCTCCTAGGCTGCAGGACAGTTCCCTGGATGCTCCAGAGCTGGGGTCGGGTCCTGGAGAACCGTGACCTTGCCGGCGGCTGGATCTGTTTCTGATATGGTGTGGCAAATTTCTAAATCTTAGCTCTGGGATGGCATTCGGTCCTCACAGAAAAAGAGCAAGGGGCCCAGGAGATTCCAATTGATTCCAAAGTAGAACCAGCTGTTGGAATCCTGAAGCGCTGATTAAGGAAGTTCACATCCAGGTTGCGGTTTCCAGTTGATGAAGCCCTCCTTGCCCCACACCCCAACCCAGAGCTGTCAGAGAAGCCCCAGAAATTGAAATACCTGCATCCATTCACTGTGAGAGGCTCTAGGAACAATAGCTTCCATCTCTTGAGTCCCTGTTGCTCAGCATCTGACGCCAGCTTAGGTGTTTCATAAGGATTATTTCCAAAACCGTCATGGCCCGATTTCCAACTGGGAAGGAGGATGCGCCAATAACAGTGATGGTCATTTTTTTCCTTCCTGTTACTGTGTGCTTTTTGCATGTCTTATTTCCTTAAGAACCCTGCATATCATCCGCCAATTTTATTAGCACACCAACCAGGGGCACTTGACCCAGGAAGTAGAATAAGCATGGACTTGTTTACAAAGTAAGCAAGCACAAGTGAGTCCATGGATACCTCCTGACTGGTTACTGCATCCCAGGAGAGACTGCACATTTGAAGAGAAGCTTTGATTCTGCCGGAAGGTGCTGTGAGGTTGGGAGAGAGACAGAGATGTCAGCCTGACCTAGAAGTTGAATCTTTGATGGGATGAAAAGGTGAAACTTTTTTATAGGTTAGTAAGTAAGCCCAAATAAGCCCATGTTTTCCTTGCTTATTAGGTCATCTGCCACCGAATCAAGGCTCCAGTTATGCTTGTCTTACCTTTATGCCTTTCTTATAGATGAGGAAACTGAGGTTTAGGAAAATTTAAATAAAATTATCAACTTATCTTGGCATGCCTAGTTCACATAACTGTGAGTATCTTAGCAGTGTATGATCCAGGTCTTTCTGGCTATAAAATTGGTAAAAATAATAACAACAGCTACCAATCATTGGGCACTTCCACATGCTGCTCAAAATTCTCCTTTTTCTTTAGCACAGGGTGCCTCATTCAAATCTCACAACAATCCTAGGTCATGTGCCAGATGTTCCCCCTTACAAAATGAGGAAACTGAGGTTTAGTGATGAAGAGAACCATGGGCAGGTTCATCTGCCCTGGAAAGGCCAGATCTTGAGTGCTAGACCTTGACTGCTAGAAATGACTGCTCTTTCTGCCTCTCCAAAAATCCTGAGGGCTCCCACGACTTGGTTTGAGTTTCCAAGTTGTTCATGCTCTGGTATAATTTTATCATATTATGGAAAACTGGGAGCCAGCCTCAAACTCAGCTCCGGGTTTTGTGGTGACTATTCTGTCATTCGTTCCAATATCAACCTTCAAAAGCCAGTGTAAAAATGCATTTGCCGTTTGAAACTTGCCATGTAAGCTATAAACGGACCATTAGGTTAAACTAGTGTTGATTTTGCAGACTATTAGGGATGAAAATGAGTTTGATATTTACTAAGTTAAAGAACAGGCCGTTTATGGTTTTTAAATTGCTTTGAGGAATCTTAGTAAAATTTTCCCTTATGTGAAGTCAGAATGAAAGACACTTTTGACAATGTATGTTACACATTCTGAAATAGAGGTCCACCTGGTCTTACCGGTCCCCTTTAAAGCAACATCTGAAAGGGACTGCGGTGACGACTTGCAGAGTTTATCCATCAATCCACAGATATTAAACACCTACTGTGGCGTCTAGGTCCAGTGGAACTTTCAAGATAGTTAGACATGTTTGCTAATCTCTTTGAACAGGTGGTGTGGGTGTTCATGCACTCATGTAACCCCTCCTTTAATAAATATTGATCAAATGCTACTACTGGCCAGGCAGTAGATGTTGAGCACACAGAGGTCCTCCTGTATGGAGGCCACCATCAGAAGCTACAAAACCAAATGGAGCCACCAAAACCTCTGGACACCAAGAAGCTGATGAGAGGAAGTGTTATCTTGCTGGTAAGTAAAGGATGTGATGGAGTTAGCCTGTGGGGTGGGGGGAGAGAGAGAAATTGATTCCAGCTAGTAGACTTAAAGGTCTTGAGTCTGGGCCGGGCAGGGGATAGGGACAGGATTTGCTGAAAGAATGGGACAAGTGGCCCTGCCAGGGCTGACAGAGGGGACGTGCATTTGAATTAGATCCTCCAGAATAGATTGAATGAGTTTAGATGCAGGACATTTAAACTAGGATAGCGAATGGAATATCTGAGAAGACCATATAAGCCACGGCCTGAATTATGGTCAGTTAACAGTTTCCTTCTAGCCATGGTTCCTTGCTTGACTCACTACTCTCTACTATCAAGCCAATTCTGACTCAGTAACCGTATAGGACAGGGTAAAGCTGACACTGTGAGCTTCGGAGACAATCACTCGTTAGGGAAGTAGAAAGTCCTGTGTTTCTCCTGTGTAATTGGCTGGTGGTTTCGAACTGGTGACCTTGATAATAGCAGTCCCATGTGTAACCTCTGTGCCACATGGTTCCTTGTATGCCATATACAAGGACTTCATATGCCTGTAGCTATGGTCTGATTTTTGGAGGGCAATCTCGACCATGCTGATAGACAAGAGTGGGGTGGGACTGAGACCTGACCTTGGTGGAGGGTGTGGGGTGGGCTGGGCTGGGTCATACTCTTTGCTTTCTTGGGGACATCTTTAAGACCCCCTTTTAGTAAAGGGTGTGAACTAGACTGGTATTAATTCATACAAAATAAACTATTACTATAAGGTACAAAGTGCAGAAGTCATGTCCAAAGGTCAGCAGGGAGAGCCACCATCCTGAAGGCAAGTGCACCCCCTACCATGACTACCATCATGGCTAATACTTACATGGCAAGTAGCAACACAGGCGGTCCTTGTTGGAAGACAATGCTCCATGGGTCTCACATTTCCTCACATTCTGTAAGCAGAGTCATTGATGGCCTTTGTTCCTGTCTTTCCTCCAAGGATGTTTGTGGAAGGAAGAGCCTTGGGAGAAAGCGATCGAGTCTGCAGCTGGATTAGAGGACAGGTTCAGATACAGTTCATGAAACCAGATTCAGGTTCCCTGACCTTGGGGTTCCTTTCCCTAATATATCCACATCCCTCTGTGGGCAGAGGAGCTCAGGAGGCACGCAAAACCTCAGGAATCTGGCTACTGCTATCTGTCATGAGTGATCAGATCCTCTGCCTCTGACACACCCATACCAGTCCCAGTTCACATTGAGTCAATTCCAACTTGTGGTGAACCCATGTGTTTCGGAGTAAACAATTGCACAGAGAGTTCTTGAAGACCACTTATTCAGAAGAAGATTACCAGGCCTTTCTTCTGAGGCATTTTTCGATGGGTTTGAACCATCACCCTTTATAGGAAGAGCAGACTGGATTACCTATTGATATCACCCGGGGACTCTGTCTGAGCTATGAAATTGTGGTTAACATCCTACTCTGCAAGTGGGGCCAAATCTGAAACCCTCACAGCAATTCTTTTCTAAGTGTTGTTTCTTTCTATATTTGAGGTCATTGAACTTTCTCACACACACATACCAAACATGCACAAATCCTTTTTGTAATCAAGTTTTATTGGCACTTCAACCACACATCATACAGTTCAACAGTTTAATCATATCAAGAAGAGTTGTACAGTCCCTACCACCATCCATTTTAGAACATCTTCTCCTTTCTTGTCCTCATTGCCTTTAGCTTCCCATATCCCCCAACCTCCCCTACCACACCCGCAAGAAACCATTCATCCAGTCATCGTCCCTATCAATTTACCTATCCTGGATTTAATGTACAGAAAAACATACGGAAATTTTACAAAATGAAACAGAGAACAACCACAGTCGAAAAGAAAACACACGCACAATTCTGTGAGGTAGAAACTATCGTTTTTCTTATCGATGAACATAAAAGCTGCTATTGGGTCCATTCAAGCTCATGGTTACACTATAACCCTTTAGGACAAATCAATGAAACCGTCCCCTAAGTACGCGCATGTTCAGCCAGCGAGGCTCTCCTATGCCTGGCTGGGGAGTTTGAACTTTCTCCATTTATCAGCCATGGGTGGTTCCCGACACAAGAAGGATCTGAAGAAAACAGCATTTTCTGAACCTTCCCTAGCCAGAGCCTGTCCGGTGCTGGGGGCTGGGAGGAAAACCCGGTAGGGAATAGGCAAGCCAAATTAGCAGACAGAAGCAAGATGACTTCTGCAGGTTTCCAGGATAGGCGAAATGTACCACTGTGGAATTTCACAAGCCTAAATGTCAGACGCTAGACAAGCCTCTGTAACAACGGAGGCTCCAGTAAATGGTGGCGGAGACGTGACTTCGCAGTGGCGGTGCTTGGGAGCCAGCCTGAGGCTTCCAGGCCCAGGCAGCCGGAGGTGAGTCAGCGGTGCGCAGCTGCCAAAGGGCTGCTGTGATCTTTGGCTGCGTGCAAAGGCTGGTGTCGGGCCTGGCGGCAAGATCCAACCGTGGAGAGCCTTCGGATCAAAGCTTTGCTTTAAGTCCCGGGCCCCCGCCCTGAACAGAGAGACCCTGAAGGGCACAGAAGAAATGCCCCCGAGCGTTTCCAAGACTGTCCTCTGTCCGGAAGCAGGCTGCCACGTCTTTTTCCTGTACAGCAGCCGGTGCGTCCAAACCCCCAACCTTTCCCTTAGTGGTCAAATATGGAGATCCCTGCAGTGTGCTGTGCACTGGCTGGGTTCCAGGCTTGATGAGAGCACTCTCTACCGGCCCCTACCCCCACCCCCAGCCCCGTGGTATCTCCGTGAAAACTGCCAGGATCCTGTGGAACGTGAGCACGCCTGGTATCTACGGAGTGCCCGTGTGTCGAGTGCAGTGAACACACTCAACTGCCCACTGAAATGTGGGGGTGCCTTGAAAGAAAGACCAGACAACCTGCTTCCCCAAACTCAGTCTTTAAAAAACCCAGGCAGGAGAGTTCTACCCGCAAGGGTCACGGTGAGCCGAAGGGGACTTGACACCCAGTGATTTGGGGATTTTATATGTCAGGGCAAGCTGTCCTGGCTAGAGGTGGCAGCGCCTGAATTCAATCCTCCGTCTACAGCACTGGTCCTAAATGTCACAGGAGTTGCTGATTTTCTGGGGGATGTTGATTTAGAGAAAGGACTCCAGGATGAGAAGGGAACTAGGGTCCAGGAGACCAACCAGTGAGGGAAGGGATGCGCAGGAAAGTGAAAAATCCCTGGGCCTCCTTGAAGACCACTGCCCCCCAAAGCCATCAGAACTTCGAAGACATGCCTATTGGGATCCAGGTTCCCAGCAGACCCTCCCAGACTTCCCCTCACTGAACTTGTCAGCATGCGGTGTTCAACGGCTCACCAGCCTGGTACTGGCCAGTCATTATCTGCCCTCTCTCCCAGTTGCTAAAGTGACAAAGGTCACACTGTGCTGTGTTGGCAGCAGCAAGATCTACCCTGGACTCTGGCGAAAGCACAAACTGGCATTTCTTCCCCACGGGAGCCTCCTGGCAGATCACCTGCACTGTCTTCTATGGAAGAAAGCATGAAAGGGAACAACCAGAAGAAATCCAAAAGGAAAGAACTCTCCATGCCAAGCCGTCGAGATACCCAGGGGCCAGAGTCGGCGTGTCCTCCAGCTGCCATAATCATAATGGCCTCCTGGGCCATCAGGAACTGGAAGTCGTAGCAGGGTCCCCGTTTCCCCACCACCAAAGCAGCACATACACAGGAGTGCAATGCCTGTGAAGGTGTCTGCTTCCTGAGGTGGTGAAAAATGCACATAAGGTAATGAGGCGATGACTTTAAAGAGAGACGTTGTCGCACCCCCAAAGGCACAGAAGATGTACAGGAAGTAGAGACAACCACAAGACCCCCTGGTAATAAGATGGGAAGCCATGTCCTCTCAAAGACATGCAGTCAGAACATGGATCCTGAGACGTGGATCTGCTGCTATGAGGCCAAGTGTATAGAGCCCAGAAACACGTCCTGGACAGGGCAGCCTGACCCTGGTGAAGGGACAGGATCTTCTGGTGGGCAGAGCTGTTCGCAGTGTGCTGGCCCCAACAATATCCAGCCTGACGGGAGGGAACAGAAAGAAATCACCCTCAGAGGGCAGCTAAAGTTCTGACATCCTAGTGCCCTGTCCCTTACTGCAGACATTCCAGGGGGCAGAGAGGAGCTGTGTCTAAGCACGGTGCCGTGTTTCCTTCTAATCTCTATGTGGCTGGTGTGTCAGGGACAAGACTTCCTCCTCTCCCCCCTCTGAATGCAGATTTTGAAAAACACACACACACACACACACACACACACACACACACACACACACACATACATGCAGGCATAAAAAAAGGATAGATAAAGGCTGAGCCCCAGTGGCGTAAGTGGTTGAGTGCGGAACTGCAGCCCGCAGGCTTGGCGGTTCAAATCCAGTGGCGGCTGGGTAGCGCCCACGCCCACCAGAGGCAGTGATGCCCACAAAACAAAACAAAACAAAAGGATAGATAGATAGATGATAGAAAAGTGAAAAAAGGAGGATGGGAAACAAATAAATCAGGCCTCAGAACCTTTACTAAATTGCTCTGAAATGAGGGCAGGAGCCCTGGAGGCATTACCTGGTTCCGGGCAAGTCACTGGACAGTCTATGAGAAGGAGATCAGACTTTCTTCTCTGGTAAAGCACCGCAGCCTCCCAGACTGCCCACCCCCAGGACAGGTCAGCCCTTTGCTATAGGGTCACTGTGAGTCGGAATCAAGTCGCTGGCAGTGAATTTGGGGCAAACGGGACGAAGGCAAAGAGAGAACGAAGAGGCTGCCTGCTCCAGGAGAGATTTGTAGTCTTACACTTAGGTCATATTGTAATATTCTATCACCCGATCTCCCGTTTGACCTATATTAAAGTGGTTTCGGTTTTAAAAAAGAACAAATCCCCCCTCTGTCTGTGGATGTGAATCGGCTTGCTCACATGCAGAGTGCATCGAAGAGTGGCTGGTTGCAGATGCAATGAGGTTAAAATGTAGCGCCCTATCATTTGCTCTCCCACGTGATTCACGGAGATTTGTTCTACCTTGTAAGGTTTTCTGCTCTTTTCAAGTGAAAATTTTCTCTGTTTGACTTTGTTATTGTGTTTTGTTTTCTTGGGCTGTTTTTCTTTCTTCAGTATTTCTGTATATGAAATCCAGGATAGGTAAATCTATAGCGACAATAACTGGATACTAAGTCCTTGGGAGGATTGCAGGGGAGCTTAGGGGGGATGGAAAGCTAATAATGCTGCGCTAAGAATGCAGAAAGTGCTCTAAAACGAATTGTGGTGATGACAGCACAACTCTTCTTGATGTAATAGCACAATTAAATTATTTGATGTGTGACTTATAGGTCAATAAAAATGTTAAAATTATTATTTAAAGAGTTATAGTCTTAGACATCTGAAGTAGTCCTCCACTGTCTCACACGGTCACTACGAGTCGGCATGCATTCAATGGCAGTGGGTTGGTAAAAGGGTAAGGAACCCCAATGGAACAATGATCAAAAGCTACAAACGCTACTCACCAAAGGGCAACAACTCGGACCCGCTGTTGTCTCCATGAGAGGAGAGTCCCGGAGATCTGTTTCCATAAAGATTACAGCTAGGAAACCCTCTGAAGGTAGTTCGATGGTACCACACAGTGGCGCTCTGAGTCTGAATCTGACAGCAGCACACAACAACATGGGGGGGCAGCGGTCACCCAGTGGCAGGGATCTTGCTTCTCCCATGCAGGAGTGTGGGTCATTGCTAGATCGATGCACCTCCACTCATCCATCACCGGAGCGTGTGTGTTGCCATTGCCATGAGGCTGAACGGGTTTCAGTAGAGCTTCCAGATTAAGTTAGACTAGACAGAAAGTCCTCAAAACCTAAAGAAAACACACACACACACACACACACAGTGAAAACTTGGGATTGCAATAGTCCACCATGCAGTTGGTGTGTCCCCTGGTACATAGGATCGTTATGGACCACAGCCGGCAGAACAGCAAGTAGCAGCAACAAAATGAGTGCTTGCCTTCCTCCCACCCCCACCCCCCAATCATGAGGTTGTTGGCCATGCGTGTTTATCACCCTATTCCTACTGTGCAGAACTGATGTCACAGAGGATGCTGGACAAACGTGCATGAGAACAGGGCAGAGGATAAGGATATCGAATGACACTAAGAGTCATCTTTAAGCCAAAGCAAAACCTTGGGAACGTTCTCTGAGTCCCCCAAGACCTACCACACAGAACATCTCACCCATCACAGCGGGAGATAAGATCTGAATGATGTCAGGATTTCATCCTCAGCTACTCCACGGCCTTTCCTTAGACTTGGCCTTTGGGAGCCCAGACAGGAGCCCTTTCCTAAGAAATGTGCCCAGTTCCCATAATGCCCCTGAATTCCAGCACCCACAGCCTTTTATCCCTGATGCCTTCGGTGTCTGCTGAAAGGGGGATTTGACATCTCTGTGGTCCCTTTCCTCAAGGAAACAACTTTCCAATTAAACTTCCCAGAACACCTGTGATGTCACAATTCCCTCCCTGCCATTGTGTACCTCCCCCTTTTATCAGGGGGAGCCATGGATTGGGGGTGGGGGGGTTTTCTGACTTGTATTTCTTTTCCTGCTCAGGGCCAAAGAGAAGGAGTCTGTTCTTGAGGACTTTATGGCTCCTCTGCTTCTACCTCAGACCCCTGTTTACCTGTTTCATATGGGAAAGGGGAGGAGCAATTATTGCTCCCAGCAGCTTTGAAGGTTGACCTCTGTGGCAATCGAGGTGTCAAATGTGATGATTAGCATTAACAATTATTACTATGAGCAGCAGGCCTGAGTTCTTTTAAAGGAACCCCCTCCACAGTTAGATCTTGCTCTGTAGGGGGCTGCCAGGACAGGCTGAGGGGGGTGGAGGGAGATGGGCCTCTGCCTTCTCAAAAGGTCAGAGGTCAAACCTGGCCAAAGGTGGATAAAGAGCACCAAGCAGGATTCACTGGGCCTGACATCTGATTGCTCATCTGCTCCTTGTCTCTCTCCTCTTGGACCCTTCTTCCCGAGCTCAGCCCCTATGTCTCTCGAGCTAAACGCACTGGCCTTTTGTTTTTAATCATTTTGTTAGTAGTCTTCTTTCACTTCTCCCAATGTGTTCTTTCCAAGCCCAGAACTGCTGGACACGCTCGGCCCTCTGTCTGGAAGGCCCTCCTCCCACCTTTGACCCTTCACCCAGCTATTATCAGTGTGTCTTTTGATCTCCGCTAGGTCCTGTTGGGTGCCAATATTTTTCTTTTATAGCATAGATTCTTGTTCACTTTCCTGCTGGGCAGAAGCCATGTTTGCTCAGCTCACCATTGTAGCCCTAGACCGAGGTAAAATGCTGAGGACACAAGGTTCTATTTATTAAACAAATCAAGTGTAGAGTGATGATTAACTAAGGTTGTAGTATTTTATGTCCAAGAGACTGTGTTCAGATCCTACCTCTATGTCAACTAAAACAAGTCACAAAGCATGGAAAGCCCTGAACAGACTGCTAGCTGATGTGCTCCTTCATTGTTAGCCTTTTTTTATCTTTTCTTTGGCATCACTGCCTCTGGTGGCCATGGGCACTACCTAGTGCTGCTTCTGAGAGGCGCCACTGGATTTGAACCACCAAGCCCATGGACCACAGTCCCACACTCAACTACTTATGCCATCGGGCCTCAGCCCCAGTGTTACTCTTATGATGAATAAGCATACATGATTTGCTCATCATTCTTGTGATACTACTGGGGGAGGAGAAGTTCCAGGAAACTCATGAGTCTGTCAGGAGCAATGAAGACAGGTTGCTAGGTTTCATCAGCATGATACCTCCCATCAGCATCCTATGCCCTGCTGATGGTACCTGGCAGTTCCATTTTTTGGTCCAGTCTTAACATCTGCTTGGGTTGATGGATGCTTTGAATGGCAGGCTAAGGTCAAACTATATCCACCAGCAGGTTCCTTTCTACTCTGTTTTAACCTAACTGTAAATAATTGACAAGTGCCTAACTATAAGGACTCCTGGTTGGAGTGGGGGAGGGTGGGGTGGAGAGGCAATGGTTAAAGATTTGGCTGCTAACCAAAATGCTAGCAGTTTGAACCCATCAGCTTCTCAGTGGGAGAAAAGACCTGGTGAGCACCAAATACAGGGAATCCAGGATAGATAAAGCCCTCAGGGCCAGCAATGAGAGTAGAGGTACCAGGAGGATTAGGGGAGGGTGGGAGGAGAAAGGGGGAATTGATCACAAAGATCAATCTAGAACCCCCTCCCAGGGGGGTGAATAACAGAAAAGTGGGTGATGGGCAATTGAGGATGACGTAAGATATGGGAAAAATAAACTTATCAAGGGTTCATGATGGAAGGAGGGTAGGAGGAAGGAGGGGGAAGAAATGGAGAGCTGAGATCAGAGGCCCAATTGGGAAGAGAATGCTTTGAAAATGATGATGGTGGCAAATGTGTTTGACACTCTGGAGGAATGTATGCATGGTGATAAGAGATGTAAGAGCCTCCAATAAAAGTTTTGTTTTTTTTAATGACCTGCTGACCTGCTCCCATAAACACTTCAGCCTAGAAGATCCTATGGGGATATGGTACACAAGTGCCCTATAATGTCCCTGTGGGTCAGAGCCACCTCCATGGCACAAAACAACAGCACAGGAACTTCAGCAAAGTAACTAAGTGGCTCTTCTGTAAAGTACTCCTAACCAAAACATACTGAGCAAGGACTAGCAATAGTTGCCAAGTGCCATCAATGCAAAGAGCCTCCCCTGTTCCCTCCCCCGCTGACCCCCATCCCAGACTAAATAGCTGCCTAGAGAAATCAGAGGCTACAGTAATAGCTGAGAAATATCCTCGGTAGGTTCTGAAAAAGTATCCCCAATTGTGTCTGAGAAGTATCCTCTTTGGATATTTTATATTGTTTCAATCCCATTGTTGTGAACACAAGTAGGGCAGTTACCTGGATCAGAACAGCCCCTAGGGATGGGACTATGTCTATGTTTTCTCCTCCTCTTGGTTACAGACAGAGTCTCAGAAGGGTGTGGCTAATGGGCTGGCCTACTGATCCAAAGAGGTTCAAGATCACTCACAGGGATCTTGGGAGATTGACAGTCTACTTCCCAAAAGGCAGCCACTGAAAATTCCAAAGCAGAGAAGTTGCTGCTGACTCATGGTGACCCTACAGTTTCTGAGACTGTAACTGTTCATGGGAACAGAAAACCCCATCTTTGTCCAAGGGAGCAGCAGATGTTTTCAAACTTCTGACCTTGGAGTTAGCAGCGTGATGTGTCATCATTATGCCAGCAAAGCTCCTTGATTAGTAACTGTTTTTTTTTTTCCCTACGTGGGGTGGTATGTGACCCAAGCTGGACCAGTAGTGATACCCACATTCAGCCACAGCAATTTGTTCAAGGCATGCTGCACATCCCCCAAACCAGGCCAATCACAGGTTTTGCAAGGGATTTTTCTAATCCAACCTGTGGTAAGAGATGTTCTTCCTGCTCTGGTTACAAAGTGTAAGAACACAAGCTTAAACAGCACATGAATCATTTATGTACTTTTCTGCATGTGTGTTATAGCTCACAGATTATAAAATATCTCATAGAAGTTGGAAGGCAAGCCTGGGGCATCTAATCAGGTTTCCTGTCATGCACAGAAAGTTCAAGGAAAGCAGGAGAGAATGATGCCAACATGAGATAAGACAGCAGGAAGACCCAAGAGCAGATCTGGCAGCACAAGGTCCAGCCATCTCTGAAGCTGGCTCCACCCCTGCCCTTTTGAATGATTTATTTGGGCAAATAAAATCACCCACTGTTGGCATAGTGGTTGCAAGTTAGGCTGTAATCTACCAACGTCACGGCAGAGCTTTCGACCCCTGTAAAGGGTTAAAGTCTCAGAAACTCTCTGAGGTGGTTCTATCCTGTCCTATAGGGTCTCCATAAATCAGCATCAACTCAATGGCAGTTAGTTTGGGGTTTGGGCTTGGTGGTGGTGGTGGTGGTGGTGGTGGTAGTAGTAGTAGTGGTGCGTGTGTGTGTATATGTGTTTGTCTATTAGAATCAAGTGTTTCATTTTGTTTCTTAAACTGAATGACTACAAAGAAATAACAATGTTTCATGCTTATGCACACTTTTGTTTGACAAAAGATTCACACCTGCTAATATTCTTCACTGGTCTTGCACTTTCTGATCTCTGGGCCATCCCTTCAATCTGTGGAGCCTCCCAGGAGAGTTTTAGGAGGTAAGAAAGCAAGTGCCACTCACCGATTGTGCAGATAGTCTACAGAGGCCCAGAGAAGCAGGGTGGCTTAGGTCACACAGTTAGTAAGATGAGAGGTTCTGGACTAGGAGCTCGGGTGTCTTGTTTCTCTGCTCTGCTCATAGAGCATGGAGGATTTTATGTAGGAGCCCTGGTGGCATCGTAGTTACATGTAGGGCTGTCATCCCCAAGGTTGGCAGTTCAAAACCAACAATGGCTCCTCAAGAGAAAGATGAAGAGCTGCCTCCTTCTGTGCTGAGTTACAGGCTGGAACACTCACAGAGGCAGTTCTACCCTGTCCGACAGGGTTTGGGAGGAGTCAGCCTCAACTTATGGCAGTGCGTTCGGTTTGGTATGAGACGCCCTACTCCTGTAGAGCCACAGTCGCAGAAACTCACAGAAGCAGCTCTCTCTGTCCTAGGGTCGCTATGTGTCACAATCAGTGCAATGGCAGTCAGTTGAGGTTTTGTGGTTGTTGTTGTTTTTAATTTTTTAATGCACTGAGAAAGAGGCAGCCTGGCTGTTGGGATTCAGACGATTTCCCTAGCCACTCCTGTGGTAACTATGGGCATATTCAGACAACAATAACTCTAGAAGAAAACTTCCGGAGAGTGAAAGTTACAGACAGGTTGGAATAATATATTCGGAAGAGATAAAGATCTGGACATGGTTCTAAAGAAGACAGCGTTCCCTGGGCACAGTAGAAGGAAATGATGCGGTCATGTTGTGAAGACGACTCCATGGATGACTCAGACAGGCAGGTGGTGGGACAAAGGAGGCTACAAGGGGTTCTACTTCCATTAGTTGAGTTATAAAAGGAAGATTAAAAAGTTAGGAAGCCAAGCCCTCGGTTTGAATCTCCCTGGTATTGGTTCATGAGACTGGCATCTGGGGCCAATCCCTGAATCTCTTGAAGCTAGATGTTTCTTCAGTTGTATCAAGGTGATACAACCTTGGTAAATCCTTTTTTCAGAATGCACACGCGTGATCATGCATATAAGCACGCAAAGTAGTGTCTGGCATGGAGTAGCTGCTCAACCTTTTTTTTTTTTTTTTTCCACTTAGCTTCTCTTCCGCTCATGGCAGTGATTTTCACATGTTGTCCTCCATAACGAGGGTCAAGCAGGAAACACCTGTGTGGCCAGGCTGGTTAGTACACAGGACACTGTGCTCCAGCTATTGGGCCCATCCTGTTCAGGCTCCAGGTGTCTTCCCAGCCTTGGTGCTGCTGCTGCTCCTCCTCCTCCTGCTCCTTCACTGGTCTTGTATTTTCTGATCTCATCCATCCCTTCAATCTGTGTAGCCTCACCATCACAACTATCTGTCCTTCCTTGGCCCAAGCTCCTCTTTCCAACCTGACCACATTGCCAAATAGAATGTTTCCCTAGGCCATTTTACTTACCAGCTAGGCTTGCTCCCTAGATGTCTTGTGGTTCAACATATAAGTGCTCAGGTGTTCACCAAAATGCTGTTGGTTCAAATCCATGCAGTAGACTGCACAAGAGAAAGAGATGGTGATATGGACCAGCCTGGGAAGCCCTGCGGGGCAGGGCTGCACTGTCACCTGTGTCTGGGAGCCAAAAGTGGACTCCACAGCACCTGACAAGGTTTGTTCTGAAAGAAAGTCTAATGGCAGGTCGCCTGCAAAGGGAACAAGTACTGTCTCTACAAACAGAGAGAAAGGGAGATGGGGTGGGGGCCAAGGACTCCAGGATGGGAAAAGAATCAAGGAAGTGCAATAGACTTACTGTTTCAAGGGATTTCCTTAAGAAATATAGCAATAGCTATTAATCTATTTGAGAAAAACACCAGAATCTGTCAAACATCACATTTCCCAATTTCAATACTTAACTTATCTATTTAGGGAATCTTCTATTTCGTACCCTTCAGTCCTAATGCTGCAAAGTACTCCATATCCTCCACGACTCAGCTCACATGCTCTCTCATTTGTATTAATTCATTGAGGATTGGACTAGAATGACATCTAAATGCTGGACACTTTACAGGGTTCTGGGAATAGAGTGGTGGACCAGTCAGACATCCACTGTGCCCTGAATAAGTAGAAAGCCTGACTGGTTCCCTGCTCCCAGAACTGTTGTTGTGGCTGTCACTGTAATTACTTTTAATGTCTTCCTTCCTTCTTTAAAAGCCTGCAATGTGGTGTGGCCATGTCGCCTCTGTCTGCTCCAGACTTTCCTGGATTTAGCACTGACAGTGCCATAGTCCAAGATGAAAATTGGGACATATAAGCCAAAGTTAAATTGAAGAAAATCACTCATTCATTCCGCAAACATGTAGCGCGCATTCCATTGGTCTTAATATAACTGGTTGCCTCTCTTTTCTGTTCTCTCTCTCCCATGATGCTGTAAGCATCTTGAGTTAAGGGCCCCAGTCTTTTTCAATACTGCACTCTCATGCCCCAAAACGGTGTCTGGCAAATAAAAAATCACTTTCTATTAGGCACACCACTGTGCTTCCATTGAGAAGCAATGTGTTTGGGCAAAATAAATTTAAAGTGTGTCTTCTACAATTTTTGAACATCTTTGTCTAGTCACTCATTTGCCATATCCTGCAAGTAACAAAAATCCACTTACTAACCTCCTCCTCTCACAGTCTCCCTAAGACCCCTCCAACAGATGCCAGCAACTAGACAATACAGCTTAAAGGCTGAAGGTTGTGCCTATGCAGATCACCCCCGTTTCAGAAGTTCTCCTTTACACAGAGTTGAAATATGAGTCTCTATAGCACCCACTAGACAGTGGTTCTTCTAACGGTTGTTAGGTGTGGTCCAGTTGCTTTCACTTCACAATGACTTCATGTCTCAGAGTAGAACTGCTCCATATCATCCTCAGGGAATGGCATGAGATTTTAGGAAGAATGTTCAGCAAAACTAAAAGACCTGGGTTCAAACTATATTATTACCTCTCACCATCCTTTATGACCCTAAACAGTAATCTACTTCTTTGATTCTCAGCTGTAACACATAAAATTGGGAGGGATCTATCTCTCTATCCCTCATTTCTTGCCATCAAGTTGACGCCGGCTCATAATGACACATGACAACAGGGGAGGAATGCCCCTGGCAGTTTCTAAACTGCAACTCTTCACAGGAGTAGACAGTGCTGTCTTCCACTGAGCTGCTGGTGGAGTTAAGCTGCAGACCACTATAAAACCAGGGCTCTTTACATACATATAATGCATAATTATCCACACATTTTACTCTTTTCTTGATTTTCCTCTCCATTTAGTAATCTTTTAATTCATTTGTATTTTTTCTTTCCAGGCATGACTCTGATTGCTGTTCACTTTCTAAATTCTTCATTAGACATTTAGTTTTCTTCTCTTCATTTACTCTTACTCTTATTTTGTGTGAAAGTGTGAAAGACTATGCATGAATCTCCAATGCTACCTGCGGCTGCATTAGATAACATTTCAGCCATGATGTTCTCATTTGTTGTTGTTGTTGTTGTTGTTGTTGTTGTTGTTTTCCCTGAATAGTTTACAGCTGCATATTTTTTAATGTCTTGTTCTTGGACCTCTTTAACTGCGAGTAGCATCTTATCTTCTCAGGTCAGGGTCATCGGTTGTTATCACTATCAAGAAGGCAGGGCATTATAATTTTCTATAACAGCTTTCTACATTAACTGGCTGAAAATAAAAGCAAGCAATTTCTATTTCCTCACTGTTAAAGTAAGAGTCACAGAATCGCAGCAGCTTTTTGTCCTCGGATATTTGTCAGTGGAGGAATGCTTGAGTGTTCTCATACCCTCTTCCAGCTCCACCAAGAAATCAAATATCCTACTGAAGGGGAGTGTTGGCCTTTTGCCTTGTCTTACTCTGAGGCGTATAGTCTAAGTGCCAGAGACCTTTAGAGCCAGACTTCTCCCTGAAACTTTCACAGATCACTTCAACGCAAAGGAGTCTGTTTTGTTCGTTTGTTTGTTACAAAGGAGTCTTCCCTTTATCACATCATATACTTGGTCCACACTTCTAGGATTTAGCTCTGACTTCCAAAACAGCTGTTAGTCTTCTTCATTGTGAGACCATGTCTTTACCCTCCTTTACCCACCCTTCCTTTACCCTCTAGCAGCTAGCTTTTAGAATAGAGGTGTGCAAAATAGTCTCTCTCTCTCTCTCTCTCTCTCTCTCTATATATATATATATATATATATATATATATATACACACACACACACACATATATATATATATATATATATAATGGCAATTTTCACAAGACAATTCCTGAGAAGTGTAACTGTGACATTTGGGGTTGGGGATGCAAACACAGTATAAAGTCAGAAACCTTTCAAAGGTTTAGGGCTAATATAGCAGGTGCATGCTTTAGAGAAAAAAATAGTGGTGTCCCAAGAACTAAGGAGCTACATTTTTAAACACTGCGAAGGAGCAGAAATGGTATGTTGATACATTTACACTAGAACTAACTGGGGGCTCATGCTCTGCTAAGTGTGGTGGGAGTGGCTCATTCAGTCAGCAGCATAGATTCCATTTTTAATCATAGTCATCCTATAAGGTAGACTAGAACTGTCCCTCTTCTGAGACTGCAAGTCCTTTTCAGTACAAATAGCCTCATCTTTCTTCCAAAGAGCATCTGATGGTTTTAAACTGCTGACCTTGTGGTTAGCAGCTCAACACATAACTCACGAGACCATCAGGGCTCCTCGAGATGATGGCTACGGGGTCCCAAATGATAATCTCTCATAAATACAGTGATTCCTCCATGTGTGGTCTTATGTGATGCTCAAGACTAGCCTAAAGATAAGTGAAAGACTGATCATTATGCTGTAGCAGTATGGCGGTTCAGTGGTGGACTTCACACATTCCATGCAGGAAGAAAGACCTAGAAATCTAGTGATAATCAATCAGCCAATGAAACCTCCATGGATCTGACTTGACAGCAGGTAACACTAGCAGTCCTCATTTTAAAAACTAAATGTTTGAGACTCAGAAATGTGAGTAATTTGCTAGTAGGTAGTTCGAATGGAAACCTCCCCAGCCATGGATTATTTAGGCTATGACCATTAATTGATTTGTAAACCCTTGACATGAATTTCTACTCGCAGCCATCAGTTTGCATGACTAGATAGTCATCCACCAGATAGCTTTTGCGTGTCCATGGGCCAGGAGATACTAGAGGAGGTGACACACTCCTGTCCTCAATGACCCCATGCATATAATCTGATGATTACGTTCACTCTGACAACTCCTAAGTAGCCTACGTTTTCTGCGAGACTTACACGGAGCAAAAGGATAGCAATGAATCACATTTACTGAGCAGTTGGCCTCCATCCGACCTTGCTGCTGCCCAGTCAATCCAGACTCCTGACTACCTGACAGAGCAAGGTCGAACTGCCCCTCAAGGTTTCTGAGACTGGAACTGTCTGTGGGAGCAGAAACCCTCGTCTTTCTCCCACGGGGCAGCAGGACTCCTTCTGAGCACCTACTGTGTGACGATTTCTGTACCAAGTGCTCCCATTATGGTGTCCCATACTGCCTGGCACAGAGCGAGGGCTTAAGAATTAGCAGCAGCAAAGCCCAGCAGCATGGTGAGTTACAAGCTGAACCGTGAATGACCAGGTGGGAGAAAGATGAGATTTTCCCATCCGATAAAAAGCCTTGGAAATCCAAAGGGACATTTCTACTCTGTCCTTTAGGGTGGCTGTGCATGGGAATCGACTGCATAGCTGTGAGTTTGGTTTGGGGTCTATCACTATTATTATGTTTGTAAACAGTAAGTCAGGTTATATGAGAAAAGGGAAGAAGATTTAAGTGTGAATAACAAGAATAAAGACTCCTCATCTGGGGGAATCGCAAGTGAGGGGAGAGGAGATGTAAAGGATGGGTCCTTGAGAATGATGAGTGCCCACCCACATGGAGAAGAACAATCCAGGCAGGGACTTGGGGTTTGAGTGGCAGGGATGAGAGAGGCCAGGAAAGGGGGCATTTCCTGGGGAAGCCCGACCACACAGCAAAGGAGGTGCATCCAGCTAGAAAGCAGAGGGTGGGGCTCCCCTGGGCCTAACCCAGGCAAGGAGGGTGAGGCACCGATTTTCGAAGGCTATTTGTTTGTAAGTTCCATTTTTCCTGAACAGAATCCAAATCCCTTTGTTTTCACAGAGAACACCATAGTTTCCAAAGAAAAGAAAAAAACGGCTTCTTGGTCCAAGGGCTTTCCCTGAGAAATGTCCTCATGGCTGTAGGCCAAGATGGGATTCCACTGAGTAGTGCACTGAGAAGGCCAGAGGCACAGGCTGGTCTCTTCTGCAGAAGCTGAGAGGAAAAGAAAAAGGAGAATCGAAGAGTTTCCCTAGAAGAGTTTTAAATGGAATGTACCCTTTTGGTTCTGTTCCAATCAAACCCTTGTCTTTGAGGTCCCCAGAAGACGGCATGCAGCTTGTCTGGTCACACACTGTCCCATCTGTCTGACAAGCCCTTCCTGACCCGGTCCTCCTCTTCCTACAAGACCCGCCTCACTGCTCTTCCTCTCTGAGTCACAGGCAACCTCCCCTCCCACCTCCCAGACTGCTGCAGCCCCACCACCAGTCTGAGTGAGTGGCTTTGACATCTATGCTCCTGCAGGGCCAAGAGCTCACCTCAGTGTGTAACAACTTCACGTCTTCTTGTTCTCATTCATTCTCTCACGCTCTCTGTCTTTGAACCAACAGTAAATTAAGGGGTAAGCACAGCCCACCCTGGATACATATCGTAAGAGTTGCACTATCAGTAGCCAAAGGAGCCCTGGTATCACAATGCTGAGACATTAAGCTGCCAACCAAGAGGTTGGGGAAAGATATGATTACAGTCGAGAAAGCCCCATGAGCACAGTTCTGTTCTGTTGCATGGAGTGCCTAGGATCAGGAACTGACTTGAGAGCACACAACAATAACATATCTGTGGACAACTTTGAACACACCAGTCTGCTTCTTACTACCACCGTGTGCAGACCATTCGGAACAATGTCAGGGTTAACGCACTCTTCCCTCACCCCCCACCAACAACTTCCGTGTGCCCGACCTGTGTATACTGGTTGTCCAGTTCCTCCCATTCAGAAGAAAACCATCCTTGCCCTGTCAGATGATGATCCTGGACAGGGTTTTCCCTCACCAGTTACTAATGAAGGCCTACTGGGTGCCAGGTGCCACACTAGTCATGTCACATGCATTTTCTCCAGGCCGCCTTCAAACCCCTTCACATATTTGCCCCTGGGTGGCTCTTTGTCAGATGAAGAAACCGAAGCTCAAAGTATATTACATTGTTTCTCACCACAAGGAGCAGTAAAGGGAGATTTGAACCAATCTGCCAGAACTCAGTGCCCATGCCCATGTCCCTCTGTGAATCCTCAGCTTTGCACCCAGAAGAGCATGCCCAGCCAGCACTGTATGTTTGAACCATCAGCCACAGATCACTTCTGTAAGACCTTCACAGCCCAAAGGAGAAAGGCATTCTGTCAACTCACCATGATTGAGGTTGGCACATGAGAAGCTGTCCTATAAATCCAACACCACCACCACCACCACCACCACCACCACCACCACCACCA
>PVJH01002586.1:103162-164352 GCA_004026705.1 Nesogale talazaci | reverse complement strand
TATATCTCAGGAGCGTGGCGAAGCAGGGCTTGAAGGATCCTCAACTCACAGTAACACAGTCCACGGTTAGGTGTCCCACGGGCAGTGTTGCTTGGAGGTCGAAGCACAGGAAGAACAAGGCAGCTCTCTGGTCCGAAGATCCAGAAGCAAGCAAGAGAGGGGGCGGAACCTGCGAAGCCCCTCCCACATCCGCCCCTCAACTCATCCTGCACGCTCATTGGCTGTGCCGTCACAACAGATCCACCAATCTTCTGTGGCCATGTTGGCATAACAAATCTACCCATCACACCTCCATTCTCCCTTATTCATCACTCATCTTTTACTTGTGTATGAGGTAATTGAAAATAGCAGGGTTTGGAGATGGAGTCCTGTAGTCTTCAAAGGGATGTCTTTGCTTTTGAACACTTTACAGTGACCTTTTGCAGCAGATTCGCCTAATGTACTATGTATTTAAATAGCAAACCAAGCACCAAACTCACTGCCATCAAGTTGATGCTCACCCATAGTGACTCTCTGGGAGAGAGTAGACCTGCCCTGTGGTGGGTTTGTTAAGATTGTGCATTTTTATAAGAGTGGAAGAAGCACCTAAGACAAAGTAAAACTGCAATGCCATGTTTGGATCCATCTTGTAAGTCCTTCTGTCTGATGATGTGCGTGTCCCAATAATGGTCCTTTTTCTTCTTCTGTAGACCCAGCTGCCATTGTATTGATTTACCATCACTCATGTTTTTGCGGTAGGTTCCTTTGCACCTCCCCTCTACATGGACTACTTATCTTGTCTCTGAATTGTGAATCCTTGGACATCATTTTAAACTCCTGTTAGTGGACCTTTTCATCCCAATGACGTGCCTTTGTCTCTTTAAAACGTAATACATATTCTTTTTAAGTTATATTTGAGATGAGATCTTTTTTGTACTCTGCAACAATATATTCCCTATGTCACAAGGTTCTGTAATTCACTTCATTATCTCAAAGAACTTAAAAATCATTAAATAAATGACATACTTGGTTGTGGAGGCTAGAATGTTTCAAATTATAATTTCAAAGTACCACGTGATGGGTTCATCTCATCCATAAAAGTTTCAGAGCTGATGAATCAGCTCTAGTATCAGGCATCAACACAAATCCCCTGAACACCAGTCAGAGGCAGCTTTAAAGACGTTTTTGACAAATATTTACCCCCTAAACAATATATATATATATATATATATATATATATTCTTGTTTGCTGTTTTCATGGACATTGATGGCTGCTCCAATTAAAATGAACCCCCTGAAAACTTTAATATTTTCTCCATTTATCAAGTTTTTGCTTATTGGTCTACAAGTGAGGATTTATGCTTTCTTGTTGAGGTACAATACATTTTGAAAGTTTTAGTTTTTTTGTGTCAAAGTTTTAGTTTTTGATCTTCATCAGTAGTTGCTTTGAGTCCTTTTATTTTTAGCAATTAAGGTTATAGCATTTGCATATGGAAGTTTTATCCTGTTCTAATGCAATGTTCATCTCCATCTCCATGTCATGCAGTTATTTTGATTCTTTGCTTAGTATACAGACTGAACATATATGATAAGAAGATATAACCCTGACAGAAAACTTTCTAGAGTTTAAACCATGCAGTATAGTTTTATTATGTTTGAATGACTGCGTCTTAAGTTCTGCAGGAGCATAATGCAAAGTTCTGGATTTCTCATTCTTCTCAAAGCTACCAATAATTTTCTATTATCAACAGTTGAATTCTTAGGCAATAAAACATAGTGAAGAGTCATTTTGATATTCTGTTTTCTCTGTAAATATCTATTGACAACTGACTAAAGAATTAAAATTAGGGAATGTTTCTATTCAAAAGGTGTCAAAATTGTTGGACATCCATATACTTGCAGACAAGAGTAGAGTTTTCAATAGAAACTTTAAACAAGTGGGATCAAGAACCTGAAGCATTTCTTTAAATTATTATAACAGGAGATAAGTCATGGCTTGACCACCACAACCTTGGAGGCCAGGTGCAATCAAAATAATGATACCAAGATTTGAAAGTATCCTACTTAAACCAAAAGCATGCCAGTCAAAACAAAGGTCACAGGAACAATTTTTGGGATGCTTGGGCACTTCACTTATTAACTTTCTGGAGTGCCAAAGAAGAGCACCACCTTCTCATTAGGAGGGTGTTATGAAAAAATCAGGCAATTGTTTAGTATGAATACACCCAGGAAAGCTTCACCAGTGCATTCTTCTCTACCACGTCTGATTCCTTTCATAAAACATGGACACTTTAAAAATAATTCTTATAATACGTCATGAGGCATATATCTTTTTTAAAAATCAAACTGCCAAGATGTATTTGATTTTTTCTTTCACAGTCAAGGCAGTACATATGCCGTGTAAACACGTGAAATAAAACACAGGCATCAGAGAGACAGATGAATTGCTTCCGAACGTTGCTGCTTCCTAATCCCCTGGGTCACATGGATCGCTGAAAGCAGCGTTCATCTTGATCGACTGACCCACCAGAGCCTGCAGAACCGAGGGGGCCCGGCGGAGGTCCAGGGTTCTCCTGTGAGAAGCTAACACAGCACGTGTCCAGGCATCCAGGAGCACGAGCTCTTTTAACACACCCAGGGCGGCAAAAGTTACATGTGCCGCTAAGTCCTCTGCAGAGAACACGAACTGAAGCCAATTAGAAGCAGAGCTGCCTGACATGGGCCGGCACGCTGTTAGGCATGTATCATATAGCCCAATTTGACTCACTCTGACTTTGTTTTGGTTCCTAATCTTGAAACCATTTTTAAAGGGCACCCATTTATTATTAATTATTTATTAACTATTCTTCAGCTATCAGTGTACAAAATACTGCATTGACATGGATAATTTCCTAGGACATTAAATTTTTTCAGGCTTAAATAAATGGATGGTATCAATTCTCATAAAAATGTATTGTACTTGAGGGATATTATGTAGAAAGTAAAACTTGTATTTTTCACTTATATCTTTTAATTCTGTTTCTACACGAACTTTTTGAAGTCCTCTTGTACAGCAGACAAAAACACTTCTAATTTTATTCCATCCTCACAACCATTCCTGTATCTGTTCCTATGGCTACAGCCATTCTGTTCATCCTCCCCGCAAGGCTCCAGAATCATGTCACACTGATTGATGACAGACTTCTCTAGACTACAATTTGGATTCTCTTTTGTTTGGTTTAGTTTTGTTTGGATACTTGTACTAGCTCTTAATGCCTAATTGCCTCGGGTAAGTTACTTAGTGATACCAAACTCCCATATTGATGTGAATATTAAATGAGTCAAAAATGTTCATAAATACACATGATTTGGCTGAGCCCCTGTGGCATAGTTGTTGAGTGTGGTCTGTGGTCCAATGGGTTGGTGGTTCAAATCAAACAGCAGGTCTTCAGGAGCAAGACTGGGCTTCCTACTCCCACGAGAGGACAGCGATGGCCCCTCTACCGCCCCCTCCCCGACCCAAATATACACGATTTGTGATAGATGCTCACACTTAGTTGTTGGTTGTGGCTACCTTTTCCCAGAGGGGGAGGGGAATCTCATTACATCAGTGTTTAGGCATTTTACCACTGACATGCTTTACTGTTCAATCATTCCCATCTTAGTTAGCCCTTACTTCCACTACATTCTGTTCTGTAGAAAGTAAACAAAATAGTCCACATTTGTGGTAAGAGAAGTGAGGAGTCTTTCTTATTGCTATTGCTAGGTGCTATTGAGTCTGTTCTGAATAATCATGAATCAATATACAACACAAAAATAAAGCAAGAAAAAAATTCTGCTGGTACCTTACCATGCTCAAATTTTTTGATTAACCCATTGTTGCAGCCCCTGTGTTGATTCATTTCATTGAGGGTCTTCTCGCTTTCAGTAACAAGCAACTTTACTCAGAACCATGTCCTTCTCCAGAGACTACCCCCTTCTGACAACATGAATGTTCCCTTCTGTAAACACAACCAGTGTCTAAGGAATAGTCTGGCGATTCTTCTAAGGCAGAGTTCTTATTGCTTCTGGCAATGTATAATATATTCATTATTCTTCAGTAATACCATAACCATTCAGTAACACCATTCATTTCTTTTTGGATAAAAAATCCATTGTCTAGTTTTCACATGCACAGGAGATGACTGACAAGGCCATGGCTTGGGTTGATCCACACGCACTGCGGTTAGATGGATTCCAGCTCAAGGCAATCTGGTAGCACAGAACAGAATCTCAGGCTGCCGTGGAGCTTCTAAGGGGGTCAGTCTGTATGGAAGCAGATGGCCTTTGTCTTCTTTGGTTCATGGGTCCTCAACATGAGTCCCTTTCATAGTCCAACACTTCACTCATCTTCCACCAGGATTCCTTGCCTCAGGTTAGTGGGTGGCAAGTAAGAATTAAAAGAAGCAGGTTAAAAGATAAAACCAAATGTCTTTCACTGGGCACAGCTGCCCTGTGTGTGGTGTGCTAATAGCTACAGCTGTGCCACTTTCCCTGGTAATTTGCCAGAGGACAGTGGGAGTCATCTTTCCAGGGGCGCCTCTCACAAGTGATGTCTCACATCTAATGACTGACAGCCATAGAAGTTTGGTTCCTTTGTCTGAAGGTGGTGCTTATCTGTAGTGTTTTTTATGCTCTAGGACACCCTAAGGACCAAGTCAAGTCTTTGCATAGCTCTTCTCCACTATTCTGCTTCCCTTATTCCTTTATGTGTCCACCGGAGAGAACCCCTCAATAAATCACTTGTATGATAGTCCTTTTCTCAGAGATGATCCAAAATCTGGCTTGAGAGAGCAACCATTCATGAAGAGTGCCATTGAGCACTGATTTCTCTGGGCCCTGCTTCTTTGTTTAGAGAATTACTCCAGCTTTTATGGATCCTTTTGCCTTTTCAGCAGGCAGATGGGTTGCTAAGAAGCCTGCAATTGGTTTGTTGCAGACATACACGTAGGTGTTGAAAGGCTAGGAAGAGAGGAAATACATCATTATTCTGTCGTAGACATTGTGCTCACACTGTATGGGCACTTTATCATAGTTGCATTCTAATTTATCTAAGGGGTAGTTTAACATTTTAATGCCAATATGTTTGTATGTGGAAGAAGTAAAACCCAAGTTTAGTTAGCAGGATTCTTTCTATTTATCCCCATACTGTAGTTTTGTTTCAAGGCTAATTTAATTGTATAATAGGGGGGGGCATACTTTCCTTTATACTACTTGTGTTCACACAAAAACAAGAATCTAAGAGTAAATTAAAGAAAAAAAAAACAGGGCAATAATCTTATTTAGAATCTCTGCTTATCTGAAATGCAGGGCTTTCAGTAATGTTATTTCTAAATCCAGCATACATTGCTTCAGCGAGACCCCATGATTTTGAATAATTTTATAATATTGCCATAGCAACTTATGTGATTGTGCAGATACTAAGAATATATAGCCACATAGATATTGCTAGGAAGGGAAAATTTTAACACATAAATAGTTTGAACACATAAAACGACTTGAGATTTGGGAGCATGATGCAGAAAGTGTTAAAAATCTGATTAAAATATATAAAGAGTCAAGCTAAGGAAAATTAAATGCGATCTGACAGGTATTGACAGAAATCTGAAGACAATAGTACTGTGTATCAGTGCTAGGCCAAGAAGCATGGAATGAGTCTGCATGAAGAAAGCAGGTGAAAAGTGCACCAAGTAGTTAAACAGCGCATAGTGTTAAAAACACACACACACACACACACACACACACACACCCCAGTAATCTGTCAGTTCATTGCCTTCCTGAACTCAGTAGGCCTGATTTCAAAACTAGAGCAACAAAAGACTTTTAGAATAAAAACAGATTTCTATTGGTTGTCTATGATATTTGACTCTCCTGGAATTTTTTGTTAATGGAATATGCCATTAAAGACACATAAGTCTGCATCTAGATATTTTTGCCTACTTTAACTTTTACTGTAACTTGGGGAACTCTGCCCTTCTCTACTCTTCCTTTATGATGAAATGGGACCGCATTGACACTGCTCTCAGACTATACAGTGAGGAAGCTATTTGAACCAGTGGTTTTCTAGTCCATTCTAGTGTATGAAAACTCTGTGCTTATTGGAGTCAAATTGATTTATAGGGTTTTCCATGACTGACTTTTCAAAATTAATGTACTATATTTCTCTTCCAAGATGCCTCTAATCTTTCAGTCCTCAATGAAGCATGATCACTGTTTGTACCACCCAGGCCCACCTAGGGGAAGGCACAGAACCTAGGAATTAGGGGATAGCAACTTCCCAGGGTACAGCAAGGAGACTCAACCTGGCCAAGAGCTGCAGTCCAGGAGATGAGAGCTCACTTTGTGAAAGACGCTGTCATTCTCAGGAATATCTTCTGAGCTGGTAGAATGTACATCAGGAGAAACAGGTGGCAATCTTGATATGAAAAAGTATTGAGACAGTCAGACCATGGGGGTGACATCCAGAAAGATGATTCCCAAATTCAACTGAGTCTTGAAAATGCCTTCTAATGATAATAAATTTCCCTGACCCAATCTTTTTTGGCTAATGATCATAAATATGCATAATGGAGATGGGTATTTTTTGTTTTATAATCTTTCAGGTTCCTTCTAAATCTGAAAATATCTTCTGAGGTATTTTCTTTGAGTATCTGCTGCATTATGTACATTCAGGGATGAGCAAAAGGTCTATCATGCCTGACTTCACAGAGCTCCCACAGATCTGGGAGGACCATTAAAAAGCCATAAATATAGGTAGGCATAGTGATAATTTGTTTATTAAAAAGAAAACGAGCTTATGTGATAGGGATGACTCCAGGGCGGAGTGATTGCATGGTCATAGAAGACTTCACTAGAGAAAGTTTTCTTTACAAGCACTGTTTAGAGAGGAAACTGATTTGGATTCAACAATTCATGTGAAGTTTGCTTTGTGACCGTGGTGAGAGTCCTTTCAATGTAACAGCAGTCTTTCCACTTCTTCCCTATGTTTACCAGTCTCATTTATCCTTCCTTCCTGTGTATTTCTGTCTTCTGAGCTTTACTTTTGAGGAAATGCTATTCTTTTGATCTTAGGTGGCTGACTGTTCTGAGGAGTATATGTGTCCCTGGGTTATTATTCGCTGTCTCCGTGTGTCTGTTGTTTGGCTGAACCTTGATTTATGGTAGTAAGTTCAGTTTTAGGCCTGAGGGTCCACCAGTCTCTATCAAACAAGTAAATTTCGTCTTTTACAAAGAATTTTGAATATTTCCCCACATTTTTCTCCTATTTTCTTTATGTCTCAGTATTATGATCTCTTTCAGAGTGGTCATCAACCCAGCACTATCTAGTTCTCCAGGTCTAAGGATCATGGGGCCTGAGTTTCACTGGTCCATTAGTACTTTGATTAATGATTTCTATGCATTTTTAAATTTCCTCTAATGTCCTTTGCTTTGGCGGGGATTATTTACGCCTTAAATGGCAATCTGGAAGCTTTTAAGACCCCTAACAATATTGTAAAGAAAAGGAGACTTCAATGATAACAGAAAAAAAAAAACCATAGAATAATAAGCACACAATACTGGAGACAGAACATTACAAACAGAAAACAGTGATGGGTGGGCCCTCTGGCAGCGATGTGCTTGACCCATCAAAAAGAAAGAAAGAAGGAAGGCTGGTGTGACTGTGTTTGAAATAAGCTAGAGAGTGAGTCAGGAGCAAGACCTTAAGCTCTGTGACCTATAAGAACATCTGAATATACTCTAAGATGATTGTTAGTGGGAAAGTGATATAATTTGACTTGTGTTTTTAAAATATCATTCAGACTACCATGTCAGGATCAAGAATGGAAGATGGGAGACCGGAGGGAAATCGATCAAGGAAGAGATGTAGTTTGATGCCGTCAGCAGAGGTCAGCGTATTTTAAAGGGCACACTTTGAAGCCTGAGGCAGTAGACTGGAAGGATAGAGTAAGGGAAAATACTAGGTAAAGAGGGAAATCAGAGATGATTCCTTGACTGGGGATATGTGCCACGAGGTAAAGGGCAGTGAAATTTGCTGAAATGAAAGCTGTCAGGGTGGAGTAGTTTTAAGAAGGATATGGGTCTCCAGTGTCAAGAAGTGGACCAATAAATCCTTCCAGATAATTTTAGTGGAAGTGAAAAGTAATTTATTGGGTGTTAAGAGAGGCTTGTACTTCATGGTCTCTTTCTGACTTTGTGGAGTGATTGCATTCACGCCTTCTATCCACCCCACAGACAAGTCTTCGATTTTTTTTTTTTGTTTGTGAGAAAAAATGTAGTCTGAGTTGTTTCCATGGTTTTTCCAAGCTTCTCTCTTATTTGTAGTAATGTCTTGTTTTCCACAGCCTTCTCTCACGGGCCTCAGTTTTCCCAAGAAATTTTTGTTCCCAAAGTCAGATCTAGGTATGCTCTTTCATGTGATACATTTATATATTATTGTCCTTGCCAAGCAACAAGCAAAATGCCATTTTGGAAGCATATAGCTCATAGTCTTTCGTACTGCTTAAGCTCATCCTTTAGCATATACTGGAATAGTTTGCTAAAATCACATTGAACTTCAAAAGGTGAGTCATGTGTGTATAGATGTGTATAAAGAGTCCTGAAGGTGCAAGGGTGGGTTCACGGATTGGCTCCCAATTGTAAGAAAAAGGTGGGGCCGTTTGCTTCCATGGAGACTCAGGCGGTCTCAGAGGCCCCACGGAGCACCTCCACTCTGTCCCTAGGCTCACCTTTAGTCAAAGGGGATTCAACATCAAGGACTTGGGTTTTGGTTTTGGATGTAGAGTATGAGGGAGTAAACTTATACACTTTATGCTTTATTCACTTTATTATACTCTATTATATGTGTATTTTTTCATATATTTTCTATTATGGTTCTTTCTCTAATGGTCAAATTAGTCCAAACAAAAGGCATCCCAGAAATGCAATATGTAATCATTTATAAAGAAGAAGGTGGATAAATGTAAACAAATTAAGAAAGATTAATGCACCTACTTTTAGGAGTAATGTGCTGCCTGTTTGCAAAAGAACCAAATGCTCTTTTCAATAATGCTTCCATTAATCAAAACCTTGGAGTCACTGCATAATGAGCCAAAGAACCTAATGGACATTAGCATATTGCCATAATTTCTTTTTTGTTGGAATAAGGGTTGAGCCCAGAGTCTGCCTTCACATCATTTTCCCTGTTCCCGGTGATTATAGCCATGGGAAAAGAACGACTCTAGTAATTCCCAAATTAGCCTTTGCAGACCACTCACCAGCACTGAAGGACGTTTCACAGGAGATGAGGGTAGTCATTTCTTAACACAAAGAAAATCTTGCCTATTATACTCTCATCTTGGAAATGGACAAAGCATATTACATCACAGTAAAAAGAGCCATTTTCTCTTAATTAATGTAAAATTTCTTATTTTATTTTATTTTTGTCTATATAACCATCTAGAATGTACTTTAAGAAAGGTAAAGCCGTGATATTTTTATTCTAGTCCCTTTAGCTTTATTTGATGAGACTAAATAAGATTTCTATCACTAGATTATTTTATATGGGTCCAATGCCTGCCCTTGTGCCAGGTTGGTCTAAAAAAATATTTCAATACATGATTCTTAAAGTCTTCCTGTTGGTAAAGTAGGCAGTCCTTCTTCATCTCAGCTGGAATATAAGCCATTCACCCAAGCAGCTTAATAGACCCTCCCATTTGAGGTGTACCTTCTAGAATATATTTAGAACTCATTTAGAGTCTCCACTTCAAGAAAATGCCATATATGAATATTTATTTCTCAACTTAAAATCCATAATTACCTTGCACTTCTTTAGAAGTTTGCTGTTCCTAACTTTCCTGCAAATCTGTCTTAATTTGTTGGTTTCTGTGGTCTGGATAAAAGAAATAACCACTCCTGTACTTTGGGGAGAGTTACTCAAAACTCTTTGATAAACGTAAATGGTGCCACATGAAGTTATCTAGCAGAGAAAACTCTGCAAAGGGGAGTTTCTATTTATGGTGGTAGGAAAATTGCCAGTATTGCTGACAGTTATACAACATGATTCATATAATTGGTAAATCTGAAGTGTACACGTGATGTTGAATTGCCATATGGTAAGCTATTTGTATTTTTAGAGAAGCAAAAAAAAAAAAAAAAACCCAAATAACAAAAATGGGACTCACATCAAGATCCAGGAATCTTGTTCTGAGAGGAGCAAGGCAGTCATGGGGGCAAAGCTAGTTTGAGTAGAGACTCAGAAACACTGAAGCCCCACATTCTAGTTCCTGTGTCAAATTTAGGAAATTCACTTGTGAGTATATCTATATGGGATATCAGGATAGGGTCATATTGTGTTGTTTGGGGCAAATTCTGAGTAGTTGTACCACGTGGCAGTATTAAAAACATCTGCCAGTAAAAGTTGGGTAACTTTCGTAGAAAGATACAGTTTTCTAATTCTTCAGCAAAGTACCAAGTAAGGAAGTGCCTAGGGACTTGTGAATATTCACTAGGGTTGCAAGTCTTATAGTTTATTTACTATTCATCATCTACTTCCCGGGCCACAAGGACTTCACAAGGAGCCCACTGTGTCCTCATAACTTGCTTTTATTCATAAGCTATCGCATTTTCCTTATAACATCTTAGACATCATGCTTATTATTCTTTATTACATCATGCTTAATAACTCTTTTTTTCTCATGATGCAGCTAGTTGTGATACTGTAGGAAATCATAAAGATTGGGGTAACTTTAAAAGGGAGAGTAATTCATTTGCGGAAAAGTTTTATCTCATAAAATGACTGATACTGTCCAAGATGTTTGCCATGTTTTCCAACATCTAACAGAAATCTCTACATATGATGTGACTGTTCTTAGGTGCCTTTAAATAGTTGCCCGTGCTCTGCCATGCCCATAAAAGTTGCCGTGTTTCGCTCCATTGCTGCAGAAGCTGTGCCAACTTTCCTGTGGAGTGCCTTCCTCTTTGTCACGGGCCTCCACAGAGCAAGATGTCCTCCTCCAGGGACTGCTTCTCTTGAGGATGGTTTCAAAGGACAGGAAGCAAAGTTTCACTATGCTTGATTCTGAGGAGTGTTCTGGCTGTACTTTTAAGACTAATTTGTTTATTATTCTGAAAGCCTGTGGCAAGTTCATTATCCTTTCCCAGCACCAGAATTCAAATGTATCGATTCTTTTTCATTATTTCTTATTCATTGTTCAGGTTTTTCGTGCACATGAGGAGATTGAAAATGCCATGACTCAGGTGTGGTGCATCTTAGTGCTCAAGGTGACAACATCTTTGCTTTTGAACAATTTAAGGATATCTCTTGCAGCATATTTACTCAATGCAGTATATCACTTGTTTTCCTGATAGTTTCTTCCTGGGCATGGATTGTAGCTCCAAATAAAATGAAATCCTGACATCTTTTGTTGATGGTGGTGTTGTTGTTGTTCAAAATGAAGTTGCTTACTGGCCTAGTTCTGTTGGTTTCTCTCTTCTCCTTTATAAAGAGTGGGATAGAATCCATATTCGAGGTAATCTTTGGTCTTCATCAATATGTGTCCAAGTGCTCTTTGCTTTGAGGAAGCTTGATAGCTCAGGCCATTAGTGAGCTTTTCCCAATTGAGATGTTGCATTCTTTACACATAATCTAACTTCTCTGGTTATTTTCTCTGCATACAGATTGAGTAAGGATACTGAGAGATATAGCAATATCACACACGTTTGCTGACTCAAATCTCACAGTAAGTATCGCAAATGACACAACTCTGACACACACCTTTCCTGATTTTAAACTCTTGTTCTTTCAGAAGAACTGCCTCTGACAGATTTCAAAATTAGGCAGTGAAAAATAAAATAGTAACAGAATGATGTTTACATCGAAGGTAAAAACAAGTGAGCTGATGCAGGCTGGATTGATTGAATGGAAGTATATTCACCCACACACTATCTCAATCTGTCTCAGGTACTCTGCTAAATTGTATTTCGTGTTCTCTTTCACAATATTTCATAGCCATCTGGGGAATATTGGTACCAGTACATATAAGAAAGCTTAAAAAATGAATGGATAATTTTCATCTTCAGTTCAATTTTTCGGCCCCAAAAATCTTGATATATCTGGGCAAGTTTGAACTTTAGACAAGCTTTCCTGCTTCTCAGATAATAAATTCTAAAGGAAGAATTGGACATTAAATGAAGACTTTGGTATTAGAAACTTGGTGATTTCTAATTAATTACATTATAGTCAATAATAGGTGTTGTACTATTTATATTTTTGCTGTGGTTCTATGTTTTATGAAAACTTTTATCTGATACTGTTGATAGAGTATTCCATAAATATAAATTAGGTCAAATTAGTTGATGCTGTTGCTCAGGTCTTCTCTGTTTGTACTGATTTCCAGGTTGCTTATTCTATTAATTATGCAGCATTTAAGCCTTCAATTATATTAGTAACTTGCCCATATTTCCTTTCAGTTCTGTCAGGTTTGGATAAAATTAGGATACCTATAGTACATAAAAACTAATCACAAGAAATCTGAAATAATGACTTAATGTTAAAGACAATAAATTTAGGGTGAATTCACCAAAAGAGTATATATTTTTTCATGCTGTATATTTAATCAAAGTTTTTACAACTTATATTTTCTGTAGACAAAATATGATTGTGCTATCCAAAAGGTGCTATCCAAAACTCCTCTCATGGAATCTCAGAAGAAAAGCTAACAATCCAGTCTTGGAATTACAGAATCACTGAAGACACTACAAAATACATGAGGCTACTGTGAATTCTAATATACATAAAGGCAATGGTATATTTTTATCCAATTTTATGTAATCTATATCTTATCACAGTACAGTTCTACTCTGACACACAAATAGCCTAATGTGTGAGAGTTGATGTGACATCATTAATTGTCCTGTTTTACCTTTTAATTAATAGATTAAAACTATCTACAAATAATGTAATTATTAATATTATTGGATTTCAACTTACCATCTTACTATTTGTTTTTTATTTGTTACATCTATTGTTTGTTTGTTTCTTTGAATTTTTATCTCGTTACACCTGCTTCTGGGTTAATTATATTTTATAATTGTATTTTATCTCTTCTATTGGTTTATCATATTTCCATTCCTAATTTTTGTTTAAGTGATCACCTTAGGTTTAATATGTCTTTATCTTACCACATTATGTTTTTAAATAATATCATATAGCTTCACATAAACTGAAAGAAACTTATAAAAGTGTACTTCTTGTACTACTATCATGACTTTTTATTTGGTGTTATGCATTTCATGTATAAGTTTTCAAAAGTTTTAGGGAAACCTTGTCCTATCTCCCATAGGTGGATTGCTTGGATGCAAAGACTATGAGTAAACCTTGAGTGTGTAACTATTTGGATAGTATAAGAACTTTGCACAAATCCTGAGTGATAAGCTTCTCTCTTCGGGGGGATAACAGGAAGCGAACAGAGGTTTTGTCCCCGTCTGCCAAGGGAAAGAACAAAGGACCCTGTGAAACAAGTTATGAGCAAAGGACTTTGTGAAAATTGTGCCTGTGTTAAATGAACATGCTGAGCAGTTAAAGATTGCCTCAAAAAACAAAAAAGAGGGAATTCCTTAAGTCCCTTAATTCAAACTTAACAAACAGTAAGAGTCACCTGGAGACACATAAAAACTAGACCAACAACAAAAAAAATGTTCAAGATAAACTGTTAAAATGTGATTGGGAATATCAACATATTTGTGTTATTTCTCTACCTTGTAATGCAAATATACACCTGCAAGAATTACTGTGGGATGCAGAAACGTTATTCCCCAGATTGTCTCCCCATATAATATGCTGCTGGCTAACACATGTTTAATGGCTGTACCCTTGGAGGTCAACTGCTTAAAGGTTATCTCATCTCTCTGAGGGCTTTCAGCCATCTAGAGCAATCAGAAACCAAGTGTAGGGCCTATAATCCATCGCACCCCAGGTGGCGTCCATTCAATTATTCCCCTGAAGGAGAGACCAAAGACATGATCTGGCAACACAAGGAGGATGAAAATTAGGCCACCATCTTGAGTGTGCCCATTTTGTCACATGTATGCCCTGAGTGCTTCCCCTTCCTATGGCATACCCCTAGCTCATACCCCTCCTGTTACATGTATGCCTGTGGTAAACCCCCTTTCTGTTATGATGTAATTAGGGGGGCTTGCATGTTGCCTAAGTGTATATAAGTCTTGATTGGAAATATATTCACTCTCTCCGCATGGACCTAACTCCTGAGATGATGTCTGTCTGGGAGATAGGCAGTTGCATGCTTTATCTTGTCTGATGTCTCTTTAATTTTACTCCCGATTGCACACCTGCCCCTTGAGCCCTTTCAATTGTGGGGGCTGGTATCCCACAAATTAGGAAGAAAAAAAATAATAATTTGGCGCTTCATCTACTAACCTCAGCACTCAAGTCAGTCACTTGGAAGCTGCTTTCAGAAAACAATTTGACACTCTTTGGCTAAAACCTCAAATTTCTACCTTGAAATTTCTTAAGATAGTTTTTATTGGCTAAATTCTAATATATGGCTTCATGGAATTAATTTGCATTTGTGGGGAACTGCAGCTATTGTAATAATTCTTCTTATTTTATGTAATCATAATCCAAAGACGTTGAAGAAGCTTTTCTGTTCAGTTCCATGCCCTGTAACATCTTTGGATTATGATTGCATAATAAATAAGGGCAAAATTCAGGGAACCATTTTTCTGTTCTCCCCGGTAGGATTGTTTAGGTGCAGAAATTATAAGTAAACCTTGGGTGTAAACATGTTTGCATATTCAAAGAACTTGGCATAAATGCTGCATGATAAAGAGCTTCTTTGCTGAAGATAAAAGGAATTCCATCAGGTCAAAAAGTGCTCACATGCAAGAATATGTGTTAGTCCTAGAAGAGTAATGTTAATGAAAGAATGTTAGCTAGGTATCAGGAAACACATCTTGAGCTTGAATTCACTGTGCTTTAGTGTTGCCACTACCTTTGAACTTTCGTAACCTCTCCTCTGGTGCGAAGGAGAAAGCAGTGAGCAGAGACGCTGTGCCAGGTCTTCTCTCTATTGAGTCTTTCCACCTTCCCTTCATGACTCAATCTTGAGTCCAGAGCAGTTACTGCATGCATTTCAAGTAGCTCCTAGCTGGCCAAAGTGCTACAGATGGTAACTGTGATGTGAATGCCTACACTTCCTGACTGACTGAAACTAGAGTGAAACAATCACCCGGATCAAGTATCTGTTTGGATCTATGTAAACATAGCTTTTCTTCATGGCTTTCAACAATGAATTTCTTTAGTCTTGTTTGCTGAAGAAAGTCTTCATTTCACTTCAACTTTTGAAAGATTTTATTACTGTGCACACAATCCTGAGGGACTCCACTGTGCGGCATATGGTTAAGCATTCAACTACTAGCTTAAAGGTTCACAGTTTCAACTTACCTAGACACCCTTACCTTGAGGAGAGGTTGGGGAGCTGCTTCTGAGGAATGGCCATGAAGAGGCAACTGAAGACAACATAGAATTCAGCAACTTACAGGATGCGTTTAAGGTCTCAAGGTACTCCATTGTCTGCTGGCATGGCTAATTTCTCACCGCACATATTCTAGAACACTTTTCTTTATGTCTGTCTTGGTTGTTGTTGTTTTTTTTACTATTAAATTTTTCTCTATCTTGATCCAAATGTTTTCAACAGTTTGAGTAGTTTAATTTTATTCTATATTTTTGCTTGGTGTTTTCTTTACACTATGGTTCTGTACGCTAGGATTTTGGAAAATTCTTGCTTATTTCTTCTGTTTTACTTTCTACACATACTTTTAAAAATTTATGCATGCCACATGTTCGAAATTATTCCTGGACCTTAGTTGCTAATGGCATCTTCCCCACTATTTGTCTTTGTGCTTTAAGTTGAATTATTTCTATTAACCATTCTCTAATTTTGCCTCCCACCCCACTGCCTTTGCTGCATCTTCTACTGAGCCAATTGAAGGAGGTTTCCATCTCTGGTAATTTTTACATTAATTAACTAATGTTAATTACATACATTACTTAATTAATGTGAATGCTTACTGTTAACATTGTGCTATTGATGTTCCAACACAGTGGTCTTATATGATAGTATTGTTGTGATTAGGTGTAATTGAGTTGGTTCAGACTCATAGGGCCCTTATACACAGCATAATAAAACACTGTCAGGCACTGACATCCCATTTCCACATCCTTTTCAGAATCTGATCTCAACCTATAGCATGCCTCTGTCAAACTACCGAAGTACTGCTACAACCACTGTTAGATGACGTTCAGCAAAACTTTATTGGCAAGTGATATCAGTGATATTGTTTTATAGTGTGAGCACTGAACACCATTGAGTCACCTTTCTTTGGGATAAGTACAAATATGAATCTCTTCCTGGCATGTACCAATGAGTGCCTTCAGTGCTTCACCAGCTTGTTGAAACATTTAACTTGGTGTCCCATGAATTCCTGGAGCCTTGTTTTGGGCTAGTGCTTCCAATGTAGCTTGAACTTCTTCCTTCAGGGCCACTGTTTCTTGTTTATATGCTTCCTCCTGAAATGGTGGAATGTTGACTAGTTCTTTTTGGTACAGTGAATCTCTATCGTCTTTTCATCTTCTTGTGATGCCTCTTGTAACTATCAGTAGTTTGTTCATAGAATCTTAATATTTCAACATGAAGGCTTGAATTTATTCTTGAGTTCTTTCAGCGTAAGATATGGTGAGCATGTTTTTTTCCCCTTTTGATTGTTTAATTCTAGGTCTTGGCACATTTCATTGTAATACTTGGCTTTGCTTCTCAAGTTACCCTTTGAAATGTCTATGCAGTCTTTTGAATTCATCCTTTCTTTCTTTTGCTTTAGTTACTCTTCAGTTAAGAAGACTTTTCAGAGTCTCTTCTGACAGTCACTTGGGTCCTGGGTCTCTTTCCTATCATGTAAGCAAGTTTTGGGTTTCTTCATGAATGATGTCCTTCCACAGCTCAGCAGGCATTCCATCTTTAGTGTTTAATGAGTCAAAACTTTTCTTGAGATGTCCTCAGAACTCAGGTGATAAAGATTCAAGCTTGTAATTTGGATATCTTGGATTTGTTTTAATTTTCTTCAACTTTATTCTGAACTTACATATGAACAATTGATGGTTTGTTATACATTCAGACACTGGGCTAGTTTTAACTGCTTATATTTAGCTTCTTGGACATCTATTCCCACAGATATGTTGCTATTGTCGTTTTCAGTTCCCATGGAATCAACTCAGATCTGTAGTGACCAAAGACTCAAGAGAACAAAAGACTGCATAGCCATGCATTTTCCCTACAATTGCTCCTGTGCGTCAGCTGTGATGTAGTCACTGTGTTAAAGCATCTCCTGAAGGGCCTTCCCATTTTTTGATGCCTGTCTACTTTACCAAACATGGCATTGTTCTCCAAGGACTGCTCTCCCTGAAAATATGTCCAAAATGTGTAATACAAGGTCTTTATACCCTTGCCTCCAATTAAGTACTCTGGCCTTATTTCTTCCAATACAAATTGGTTTGTTCTTTTGACAACCCATGGTGCTTTCAAAATTCTTCTCCAGAATCATAATACAAATGAAGATATAATCTATTTGTTTTCTGGTTATTCCATCTGGAGATGTCCATATGTCTACTTGCCCTTTATTTTGTTGAAAAAAATGTGTTTGCTATGAATAAGTAGTGGGTTTTGTAAACTTCTACCAGGCAATTACTAGATTTATTTATATCATCAAGTTCATATTTTCTAATTACTATTCCTTTTTGTTTGTTTCCAACTTTTGTGTTTCAATCACCAATAACTACTAATGCATCATGATTACATGTTTGGTTGATTTCCATTTGAGGTTAGAATTCTTCTATTTTTTCATCATTATGTTTTGTGGTTAATGCCCAATTTTGAATAATAGTTGTATTGATTGGATTTCATTGATGGAAAATAAATGTAACCTTATTGCAGATAGCATAGTACTTGATGATTGATTTTGCAATGGCCTTTTCAACAATGAATGTCACATCATTACTCTTGATTGTGTTAATTTAAGCATAGTAAGTCATTTGTTGTTTTCTGTTTACTCAAAATGGCCATTACCTGTCCATTTCAGCTCACTAATGCCTAGGATATCAATCTTTATTTATTCCATTTAATTTTTGATGACTTCTAGTTTTCTTAGATTTACACTTAGAACATTCCAATTTCTGATTATTAGCAGAAGTTTGCATCTGTTTCGCCTTCATTTGAGTCATGTCCCATTAGCAAAGATGATCCCAAAGGCTCTACTTCCATGCTTTTGCCTTTATATGTAACCAAAGAAAACACTTCCCAGGTCTGAACCGTTCTCACAATCATTGCTATGTTTGATTCCATTGTTGTACCTATTGTGTCAATACATACTGTGTTAGCCCGGGTACTCTAGAGGAACAAATTTCACAGACAAGCATATGGATATAAGGAAAGGGTTTATATATAAAAGGAATGGAACACTGAGAAAGCATTCTAACCCAGTCCAGTTCAAAGTCATAAGTCTGATATTAGCCCATATGCCTGACATCAGTCTATAATGTCTTTTGACTCACGAAGTCACAGGACAGTGGGTGCAGAATCATGGCGCTGGCAGGGATCTCTCCATAGCTCCCCACTTCCAGGGCTCAGGGTTCATCAACAGCATCCAGTGGTGGCAGAAGCAACTCATTGCTGGCAGCGGTCTCCACATGGCCCCTCCAGCTTCAGAGGTCTGGCTCCATCAGGGCAAAGTTGTGTGGCTTCTCTGGCTCCTCAGACACTGCCATCTTGTCCATGATTAATTATCTCTGAGAAGAACTCCCAACAACTGGGGAAGATAATTTCTCATTTTCACGAGGGAAATATCACGTGATTTCCCAGAAGTCTCAGGAGAAAGCCATGCCCACATAGAAACCTCATTGGCTACTCAATGGCTATCTCCAGATTAACAGGCTAGGCTCCACCCCTACATTTCAGTAATAAAATTGACATAAGCACATGATTGCCACACTTATCTTGCAATATCTAGTGTCTTAAAAGAACACAAATTTATATTCCACAGTTCTGAAGGGCAGGAATCTAAATATGATAAGTTGGATTGTGTTTCATCTGGATTTATGAAGGATAATATATTTTTCTTTCATCCCTAATTTCTTTCTTTTGCCCATGTGTCTTAGCTTCCTCTATTTTCTAACCCATCAGCTTCATATATTCAAGTTTCTGTCTTTTTCACTCCTGTTTCTGTCATTACAGCTTCTTTCCTGACTCTCATCCTGACTCTGTCCACCTTTCACAATAACTCTTGAACAATTTTCATTACTTTGGGCATGCCTAAAGAAAATAAAGTAAACGTTCTCTCTCAAAATCTCTAATTTAATGGAATTAGGGAGGGGAAAAAAAAAAAAACCTTTCCAGATAACACATTCACAGGTGTGGGGATCAGGACAGGAACATTTTGAAGGAGAATATTACTATTCTACCCATGGCACATTGTTTTTTTTTGGGGGGGGGCATCACTGTCCTCTAGTGGTGGGAGTAGTAGGAGGCCCAGTCTTTGCTCCTGTGGAGCTGCTGCTGGAATTGAATCTCTGTCCTAGTGGGCCGCAGTCCCGCGCACAACCACTACGCCACCAGGGCTCAGCCCGGCACATTGTTTTTTTATATTTAAAATTCCCATTTCATTTTTGTTCTTCTAATTTTCATCTCTGTTGAAATTGTCCATCTACCCATGTACATTTGCATCTTTCCATTCAATTCACTGATAAGGTGATCACGTTTATTTTAAAGTTTGTGTCAAAGCTAGCTCTAAAGCTAGTTATTCTAACTGTTTTGCTCATTTTCTTCCCCCTTCTTTCTTGCATGTCTTATTATGTGTGTTTGAATGTTCAGCATGTTGTGTGGAACAAAAGATGTTTAGTTGAGTAACATATTTACCAAGAAATAATCATCTTTCTTCTCATGCAGAAAATGTGGAATATTAATTCAATTTAGTCCAATTTATGCTTGAATCTGTGCAGCATTCAATCAACTGGCCTGATCCCTCCAGGGTTTACCATTCAGTCTCTGATGGCATAAAATAGATAACCTTTCATAGCTAACTAACAGTTTGGTGTCTAAAGTCCACCTCGTTGAATCTTTACAAACTCAAAAAACCTTTACCACACTTCTGTTCTTTCCTGTAAGGCTACTATGAGTCAAATTGACTCCAAAGTCATGAAGAAAAGTGGTAAGAAGAGGAGTCTGGGGAGGCAAGCTTAATAATCTACTTCTGAGAAGCCGTAACATTGGGAAACCTAGAAGAAGCTCCACTTCACACTCATCGGTCACCATGAGTTGAAATGGACTTGACAGCAAGTGACAGGAAAAGCAACAACAATATTTTCAAACAGTGCTAGAGTGATCCTTCTATTGTGCTAATCTGATTTTATTAATTACCTGCAAAAAAGCCCTGAGTGCCTACCATTGCATCAGAGAAGAGGGGCATAGTACTAAGGATCTCTCTAGTTATTATTGCTGCATAATAAAACACAGAAATCCTTAGTTACAATTTTTAACATTCATTTGGGTGCAGTTGGGTTCCATCAAGCCTGCTGTGACTCACCGTGATCGTAGGGACAAGTGGACAGAGCTCAACGTGGTGCTGCACCACGCACCCTACTGTTCGCACATGTCAGCTCAGTGATGCAGCCACCATGTCATTCCACTTTGTAGAGGGCTTTCCCCGACTTTAGCAGACATAATGGCCATCTCCAGGCACTGGTCTCTCCTCATAACATGAAATCAAGTCTCAATTCCCTTGGTTCCAAGGAGCATTCTGGTTATCCCTCAAGACAGATTCATTTGTTCTTCTGGAAGTCCACAGATTTTCAAGATGAATCACCAGTGCAAGAATTAAATTGCATGGATTCTTCTTCAGTCTTCCACATTCAATTTTAAATTTCCTATGCTGAGTACCAGATTGAAAATATCACACCTAGGGCTCAGGGTACTTTTGCCCTCAAAGTAACATCCAAACAAGCTTTTAAACGCTTGTTAGTTATAGACCTGTAGGTTAAGATGGCAGAAAAAATACAGTGGAGACAACTTGCCTCAGAGAAAACACACCTAGGGTTTTGTTGTGAGCAATCAAAAGGAGGAACCCAATAGCACAGAGCTGGTGCTATCTGGAGGTGAATTCCCTCACATGTCGATTCTTTAATCTTGGTTTGTGGGCTGGATGTCAGTCAGTGATTACCCGGTACACGTACCTATAGTTAGTCTGTCGTTGAGAGTCTTTTGCATGGCATCGTTAGTGGCTCAGCTCTAGGATAACTGTAAACTGTCCTCAGAGTTTGAGACAAAATTCCATGCCATCTTATAATCTTTTCTCAAACATCAACAATGTGTACGCAGGTCGATGTCTGAGAATAGACGGGGATTCCCTAATTTGATGGACGACAGAACAAGACCACATTTTAGAAGAAAATGCAGGGTACAATATATTTTTTCAGTCATCTATGGAAAACATTTGCTGCAAATTAAGACCTTTCACATTTTGATAGACACTTGCATCTTATGACATAGCCACTACATGTTTTGACATCTGCTTTCCATACATACAGAACATTTTCTTTCCCCTAATTCTAACACACTTGATTGGTTCTCCCAGCCCAATTTCTCCCCTTCTCTTTTCTCTTAGATGTATTTTGGGGGAGAGGGGAATCCTTCCTACAAGTCTAAGATGTACTTCATTTTCACTATTTCCAGATTACCAACAACATATATAGAACATGGTTGAAGGTAAGCTTAATTGAATCAGATTAAACCACTGGCCTCAAGTCATGTCCAACTATTAACAGCCCTATATGGAATTTCTAGGGCTGTACATCTTGATGGGAACCGATGAACTCTGCCTTGGACCAGCTGGAGTCTCAGCCACCAACCTTGCAGTTACCTGTCAAAGGTATATTGAGTGAATGATGGTGCACAAAATAGAAATTTATTAATGTCTACTTATCAAAACATCTCCTTGAGCTAGAATAGCGCTGTCACACTGTCACAAGAAAAGTGATAAAAAATATTTGTAAGTTTCTGTGATTTCTTGGCCATCTAATGAGGTTTGGTTTAAGAATTCATGGGATGGATCAGTAGGAAGATGAAGAATAAAGGAAATTTTCTCCATTGAATGCTATGCTAAATTAACTGGCCATGCCAAAATAAAAGGGTTTGAAATAAATCACGCATACATTAGATACCTATCAGACACAATTCGAAACTGGGCGGGACCAGACCCAGGTCATCTAGGCCTGTTGAAGAAGATCAAGCTGGCCTGCCCACTAGACATCAGCAGCATTAAGTCACACATGCAACCGTGAACCCAGCCAAGAGGATGGCCAATACCCTCTACTGTGTAAGGGTAGGAGGCAACAAAGAGCAGGATGAGGGCAGGTCTCTTCAGTTTGGAGGCTGGGATCTCTCCCTCATGAGCAGCCGGGTTAGGCAAGGCTGCATCAGCCAGATGTCTGGTCCAACGAGGTGGGGGAGGGTCAGGCCCTAAATGGCCACTGTAAGTCGACCTAACAACACACACACACACACACACACACACACACACACACACATTCTTACATAGTTCCAAGTTGGAATCCTCTCACTACAACATCCAGTAAACATAAAGAAAGGAAATCAGTTTACATTCTGCTCTTAAAATTATACCTTTGGTGTCTTCCCATTATGGATTTTCTGGGAAAACAAAATATGTATGTTATGGAGAGGGTTTACTGATATTAACCACCTCTTTATCCATATCTTAAGCATTCTGTTTTCATCTCTTCCTTAAAATTAGAATCAGGATTTGCAATTCTACCTTAAAGTTAGAGCTAAAGTATTGACAGAGAAGTTTAATATAATGGATACCAATAATAAAAGCCACAGAAATGGTAAATTTAGCTTTAAGGAAATAATCAAAGAAGCCAAATTTTCTTTCAGTTAGAGGTTATAATGACTAATTGTTTTCTTTCTGTGCTCTGACATACTCCTTAGCTCCAATTTGAAAAAGGAAAAGACAAAACAGATAGTACAAGAGAACAAATTGCTGATTTGGGTTCCAATATATGTTATTTTATGAGAATACTAAAGCCTATTGTGCTTTTTGTTCACATAATTTCCGAACATATTTGTATACAATAACCTTCCACCCATAAGTAATTATACCTCATTTATACTTAATCAAAAAAAGATGTTTGGAAGAAAAACAAATTCATAATAAAATCTGCAATCGAAAATTAAGAGGGACCTAATTAATATTTTTAAGGCAGAGTGAAGTTTCTCCAATGCTTACTTTATAATTATGTCATTAATTTTTCAACACACAGCTTTATTTAAAAAACAATAGTGGCAAAAATAACCACAAATAACCCTTTGAAATGATTTCATTATTACTAGGCTATTTTCTGTTTTGTTTAAAGGACCATGGCAATAGATGATTCTAATGCAAACTAAACCTAAGCTAGTCCAATATTTATTAAATGATAACACATATCATAGATCAGATGAGTTTAAAAAGCATATTTTAGAAGTTGTTCTAATGTGTTTCTCAGCAAGGGCTCTAAGCGCCTTGATCACTTCTCTCCAGGAAGTCAAGCCCGCGTCATGCCTTAGCAGGGAGTGGGTTTGAAGAAGACAAGTCATTAAGAGAGAGGCAGGAAACCTACTTTGCAAACTCTTGAAAGGACTCACGATTGGAAATCTGAATGTCTAATATGTCTCTCAAGACACTCTAACAACTAAGTTATTACAGCTTATCCAGTGGCACATTAAGCAAAGAACAGTAGGAGATTTGGCAACTGCCTCCTGAGTCTGTCATGTGAACATCATCTGGTGGTTAATGTAAGAAAGTGGGGTCACTACATCCAGTTCCAACATTTCAGCCTCCCTTTTCCAGTCCTACCCTTTGTCTCCAGCAAAATAAAGTTGCTCATTTTGGGCTCTCTGTATTAAAACACCTGTGAGATGGAAAACAGTGGTCACCTGCAGTTTCTCATGGAGGCGTAGTCAGTTAAGAGCACAGCGATTAATTGAAAGGTGAAATGTCGTTAGTTCAAATCTTCCCATAGGTATCTAAAAAGCTCAAATGATCTGCTTTCAAAATGTTACAAACATGAAGACCACTGAAGGAACGCAAAGGGTTTTCCTGAGTTGGAACTCTTTCAATGTCATCTCGCTTGGATTTAGTTTGTGGCAGCAACCTTGGTAGAAAAGATGTACACACACACACACACACACACACATGCACAATGAGAGCATGGCAGATCTCTCATTGAAAAGAATAAATGCCGGATCACAGTCTCATTCCCCAAAGGAGCTGATGACATTCGAGCTGATGTGCAGAAGGGATCTTGCAGCATCTAAAACCTCCTGTCATGCCACACCCCTGCCCTCAGGGATTCATCAAGTGGTATGGTAAGAGCCCTTATAGTTTGGATTGAAGGAAAAGTTTATTAATAAGTTATTAATACTCCTTGTTCATTAGAATTAGCGCAGTGGGAATGGAGTGGTAAACCCAATCACAGGGGAGAGTTGGGTATGGAGAGAGAAAGCCAGTCAGTGAGTGTGCAAGGTCTCTAAAACAATTTCTACCTCGAACTTTATCACCTCCATAAAATCAAGCAGACCAAGAATCCATTATTTTCCTGCACTAGTGTTACTCTCTCAAGTAAAACTCTCCACATTCCTATATGATTTCTTAAAATGGGTGCTCTTTTGTTCTTAGTATAATTATGACAGCACGATGTCATAGTTCTGCACTCATTCTTCCACATGAGTTCCTTGAGGACCTCAGTTATTTCCCCAAGTCATCATTTCAGATTCTGCACTTGAATTTGGCTAACTTCACAGGTTAAGCCCATGACTTTAATACAGTAAATTCATTCAGAGTGGCCAAAAGCTTTACACAATATGGGTCTAATTTGATAAACATGGATGATCTGCTGACTTAATGAAGCATCCCCTTAGGCAATATTAGTGATAATCCCCACAAATGGGGAATCATTCCTCTTTTCTTGGCCTGTCAATTCAGATCTCTAAGAAAAATTTTGTGCAAGAGATAATGTTCAAAGATTCACGATTAGATTTGAATATGCTTCAAATCTATTGAAAAACAAGTTATGCTTTCAAAAGGTAGTCATTAAAAATTACAATAATAAATGTGAGAGAGACTGTTAGGATTAGGGGTGTGCTTTTTGTCACATTATTAAAAGACTCTCATGACAAAATGCACCAGTGTTTGCTAAGAATGTATTATGAAATTTTAAATATTGAATGCATTCTTAGCTTTGTTCATCCTGATGACAACCCCATACACTGACAGCAATCCTAATCTTTGTTTTTCCAATGAAGAAACTGAGGCAGGGAGTGATTAAGTAGGAGTAAGTGGTAGAGCCAGTATTTTAAAGCCAGGGAGTTTTTTTTTCTCTTGTGCTAATGCATTGAATTATTGCAATACACTCTTATTTTTTCTATGGCTGGGTGTGTGTGTGTGTGTGTTTGGTGAAGTGGAGAATTGTTTGTTTATTAATTTATAGGAATTCAGTGCAGAGTTCCAGTGAGTAAGAAGGAGTAGGAGAAAAGGGGAGGGCCGAACATCTAGGAGTCACACTAATGACCTTGGAGATAGATAGGAATCCCTAAGAATGTAAAGAGAAATCATCTCTGGACAAAAATGGGTGGCAGGAAGAGCTTTGCTTTGTGTCAGCCCACTTCTAAAATTATTTTATCATGTCAAATTAATTCCCTGTCCTAAAATAAATGAATAGTTTTTTGTCTTTATGGCCTTAGCCACAATAATCATATTCCATGCTTTATTTCACCGAGTCTCTTATCACAAATTACAAGTAAATGCCTTTAATGATTATGCTCTAGCCTCATGATTAGTCACCTCCAATAACAAAGCTATTTATTAGACAGTCCCCTATGGAAAGGACAATAGCTAAAGTTATCTAGCAGTTTATTAAAAAAAGAGAAATACAATATGCTATCTAGAAGACTGAGCAATAAATATGCAGGTCAAGCAAAATGACTCCTTGTTGTCTAAATGACCCTACTGCCCCTAAAATATAAGCCTACAAGTAATATTCATTAGACTCAATGTGTAGCAATGAAAATAATACAGATTCTTTTGGAAAATCAAATATAGACTGATGGTGTATTCTAGTGGTTATACTCATGGAAATAAATTCTGCTTTATCTGGCTAGGATTGCTTTTGGAATTTTAGGAAATCACTATTTGGCTTGAAAATAAATGAAAGAAGTCTCTTGGTTCATTTAGTCAATGATTCATTCACATTTCTGTTTAATACAACCACTTGTTCATCAGCTCATCCACGCATCCACTCTTCTAGTCATCTTTTTCTTTATCTACCTATCCATCAATCTATTCTCCTTAACTCATCAGTTTTCTCAGTAACCACTAAGCATATAGCTCAGTCAGGATTTTTTCATTTGCTGCTTTGGATTTGACGGTGTCTTTTCCTTTTTACTTACTTGCTTATTTTTTGTTTATAACCTTCCCCACACCCATGCATGGTTTGCGGACTACTTGCCTCTGAGTGTGCCAGGAATTATAATACAAATGTATTCTTATAGTGTAGAACTGCTCCTTTGAATTTTCTTGGCTATACTATTTATAAGAGTGGGTGATTTGGTTATTCTTCCATGGTGCTGCTGCATAGTTTTGAACCTCCAATGATGAGGGTCATTGCTGAGCATTTATATGAATGTGTGCCACATACAGGAGCTAGAGTGCCTTTATATTGTTGCTGATCTTAGGTGTCACACTGTTGGTTCCATCTCATAGCAAACAAATGTATTACAGAATAAAACCTTGCTTGGTCTTCTTCCATCCTTATAAGTGTTACTGTTTCAGCCCCTCAGTGTAGCCACTGCACCATTCTCTGCTGTTGGTAATCTTCCTCATTTTGGCTGGCTTCAACTTTGCCCAGCACTATGTTCTTCTTTGGGCACTGCTCCCTCTTATTAACATGTTCCAAATATGTGAGATGGAATTTCTCCTTACTCACTTAAAACAAGTTTTCTGGCTCGATTTCATCCAATTCATATGTGTTCACTCATCTGTCAACTCACGGGAGAGTCAACATTTTTCACCAGCATGTTGGTTCAAAGCCATCAGCGTTCCTTCCTTATTCATTATTCAATTTTCACATGGATGTGAAACAATTGAAAACATCATTGTGTAAATTTGGTGCATATTTTTGCCAAAACGAGACCTTTATTTATAGCATCCTAAGCAAGGTCATTTGCGGAAGAGTTACCCAATGAATTTTGTCATTGATTCATTGAGTGCTGCTTCTGTGGATGTTGGTTGTTGATCCAAGAAAAATAATAGAAAACTTCTATTTTTTTCCACTTACCCTAATTTTCCTTGTTGGGTCAGTTGTGAGGGTGTTTGTTGATTTCTTTTTTATGTTGAGCTGTAATCCGCACTAAGGTTATAGTTTTTGATCTGCAACAAGTGCTTGCAGCTCTGTCCACTTTCAACAAGCAGCGTTGTGCCTTCTGCATGTCACAGCTTGTTAATGACTCTTCCTCCAGCATCACATTCCTCTTCATATAGTCCAGCTTCTCGCATTATGTGTTGAGTACAAAAATTGAGTAAATATGGTGAAGAGATATATTTCTAATTTGAAACCAAGGCCCATCATACCCAGGCTCCCAAATTCTGCTCCCTTTGAGTCAATTCTGACTTATTTTTATAATTCATTTAGAGTTCCTGAAGCTCTAAATCTTTATAGGAGCTCTTAAGGACACTCATTTTTTCCCCTTCTGAGTAGCTGGTGGTTTTGAACTGCCAACCTTATAATTAGTGGTCGAGTGATCTGACAGTGATACCAGCGCTCCGTGTGATACTCAACAAACCAAAATAAAACTTATTACCATTGAGTTGATGCTGATGTATAGCAAACGCCTGTGGGTTTCTGAAACTCTGTTTACAGGAGAGGTCAGTTTACAGGCATGGAGAGGTCAGTCTTTCTCCGCTGAACTGCTGGTGGTTTCAAACTGCTCTTCATGTGGATGACAGTGCAATGCACAACTACTACAACACCAGGGTTCCCAGCATACTACACTCTTATTGTATTAGAATGACCTCTGCAATCCTCATTTTTGAAAGTTAAGAAAACATATGTGATACCCTGTATTTTGTGAATCATTAATTTGGGTCAAATTATTCCTCAGATTTCTTCTAATACAAAGTTCAGAGGACACCACCTTATATTCAAATGTAAAATTTAGAAATAAGGGGTTTATGTCTTAGAGATAGGATTTCAATGCATATTTTTAGGGTGACTCCTTCAATAAATAATCTCCTTGTACAGCCTCTCATCCAATCAGTTATTTATTTGCCTAACCATTTGTCTGTGTATTTATTGAGCCTCAGCGTGTCAAACGATATGAATAAATATGCCAGGCAGCAATAAATACAGACTTATGGCTTCTGCCTTCAAGGAGGCGATAGTCTATGGAGAAGCAGAGCAATGTCATTGTATGCTTATAGACAGAAAGAAATATTGGGTCTCTGAAGGTTAGTGGTGAATAATAGTGATCTTCCAGAAAGTCAGCTTTTTGTATGGGCAGATATTAAGCTTAATTCACTATGTTAATGTATGGGGGGTGAAAAAATAGGGCAGAGGGGATAGAGGGTTATATTTCCCTCCCAGAAAAGAAGATTATTTTGGAGGCTCATTGTCACTGTCTAGAGTTAAAATAATAGCAGCTAGTTAGTTGGGTTTTTTTAAATTCTAGTTCTTAGTTTGTTGTTTCATACCTTAGGTTTTAAGAAATTGGAAGTTGAAATCCAAGACATAGCTGTTGCTCTCTATTTTCTTGGAACAACAGAGGGAAAAGAGTTAGAAGTAGCTCCATTTTTTTAATGGAGCTAGCCAATTATTTTCAAATTTTTCTCACACAGGTAATTTTCCTTTTTAAAATCTTATTTTGTTGTAGTTATTGAGAATATACACAGCAGAAAATACAACAATTAAATTATTTGTATGTGTGCAATTCAATTGATTCAATCAATATTGATTACATTCTTTGAATTATGAAGTCTGTTTTTCTGAATTGTTTCTCTTCCATTAACATAAATTATTTCCCCCTAAATTTTCTATATAATGGAGTTGCCACTGCCACTTTGACCCCATAGCCAGGTCTTAAAAACACATAATTATTAAAGTAAACATAATTTTATTAGTTGAACTAAGCTATTGTTTGATTTTAAGAGACATCAAGGGATATTTATATTTAAAGATTAAATATAATCTCATGGTAATTATTTCAGGGATTAATCAGCCCCTTTGGTTTAAATAAAGACTGGGATAGAAATTATATTCTGAATGTTTTCCCCTTTGATAAGATTCTTCCATAAAATCTTTGATCAGAATGTTTATTAACAGTAGCTGGATGCTCTCTAGTTCTGATCTCATGGCAAAGAAGACAGCTATTCATAGAAGCAATTAGCCACTCTTATTACTATTTTTCTGCTCCTAACTCTTTTTCTCTATTATTTCAAGCAAATGCAGACCAACTGCTATGCCTAGAATGGCAGCTTCCAGTGTCTTAAGATCTCAGATATGAAACAACAAACTAAGAAATAGAATAAAAGCCAAAAGCCCAACTAATAGACTGCCATCAAATTGGTGACAATGCATAGCAACCCACAGAAAGATATATATTTACTGACACAGACCTGCACATTTTCCTCATGTAGAAAGGCTGAAAACTGCTAGCTTGGACAACCAACTTTGCCATCGTCTGCTCATCACATAATGCCACCAGGGCTCATTGGGATGGAGAATAGAAGCATTTTCATTAGGCCAGTTAACCAGGGGATACTATTAGACCCTGGCTCTAATAGTCCCATGACATTTTTGGTTGTACTGAAGCAATCTTAGCGCTACTCTTTTTGTCATTTTGTTTTTGTCACTGTAAATGCATTTATCAGACATCTTTTGCCAATTTAACTTTTCACAAATGTATAATTTATTGACAAAAACTAGAACACTTAGTAGTTCAACTCAAACCTTAATCAATGCAAATTTTCTGTCACTATGACCATTCCCTTTTTCTCCCCTCCTTCCCCCTAATTCACTTTCATCTTTATGCATATGTTTTATATAACTGAAGTCATGTAACATTTGTCCTTTTGTTGATGATTTTGCACTAAGCATCTAGCCTTCAAGCTTCATCCACACTTCAACAAGTATCAAGACTTTATTCTAATTAATTTTAGCAGCCCGTCAAATGTACCATATTTTATTTATCCATTCATCTGTTGGTATACATTTGGTTTGCTTCTACTTTTGGAATATTGTGAATTTTGCTGCAATAGATATTGATGCACAAGTCTCTGCTTCATGCATATAGTTTTGATATACCAATTTTAAAAGTGGTGTGTGCAATGCTGCAGAGGTTTTTTGCATTTGTGCACATGTAGAGGGGTTTGTATGTGCATGTGTGCGTATGTGGGGTGGAGATCCCATAATCTCAGGCTAAAATCACTGTGGTCTAGTTAAGTAACATACAGCACACTATGAAAGTAGGATAGGTAGCAAAAAATAGAAAAGAAAATACTTTATGTTTGTTCTACTTCTAAAGTCCTCAGTCCTGTCAAGTTGACTCCAACTCAGGCTTATGGTAACCCATTGTGTCTAGTCAGAGAATAGATACATTCACAGGGGTTTTCATTGATTTTTGGAAGCAGAGTATCAGACTTTTTTTTTGAGATATTACTGGATGAACCACCAATTTTTTTATTAGATGCTGAGTGCATAGCTATTAAAAGCAGTCAGAGTGTGCAAATAAATCTCTGTCAAAGTTTCAGGTGGCCCAATGATTATGTTAAGATCGCTAACACAAAGGGCAGTGGCTTGAATCTACCAGCTGCTTTAGGTGAGAAAACCATGACAACCAGCTTCCATGACAAAGACTGCCTTGGAATGGTTATGGATCAGCTCTGCTTCATCATGCCTGGCCACTCTGAATTGAAATCAACACATGATCACAGAAAAAAATTATGATATCTCCACTTAAAATTAGTGGCAGCTTCTGAGTGACAAGCTAGTTTGTAGTAGCAAAGGAGTACACAATATTATCAAAAGTAATTTCCAAGATCAACAGTTTCTATTTTCCAGAATAGATTTTACAAGCCTATGCAGCAAGTTGGCTAGTGAGCCATGATGAAGTTCAAGCTTCCAAATTTTAGTTCACTGATCAATCTACCACATGTCACTGCCTCTGTAGACTGGAAATTTTTACTGACGGCTGAGAGAGAACTCATCCTTTTGATCTGCCGATTTTTTTTCTTATGGAGAACTCATTTTTTCACTAAATACGTAGTCTATAATGAAACTCATATTACAGGCCACATGGTTGGCAGCCAACATATCAATCAATTTCCTTATCTCAAGATGAAACTATACTCTATAGAGAGACACTTTAAATATGGCACTGCAACTCACAACATAAATGCTCCACACAAAGGTTTTGTGCCTTGGCACTGATATATATTACGCTTCTTTCTCACTGTTGTCTGTGTCAACAAAAACGGCATCACCCAGGTAACTAATACTAACATACACCAGATATTTCACATGATTGTTCCAATGGTATTTACCTAAACATTGTTTTGGCTATGCACACACAGTTGTATGTTGGGAGAGAGATAAAGGCATAAAGAAGAAAAAATATATTAAATAATAGTGATAATATTACTTATTCATCTTCTGCCACATGGCAGAAAAGATGACTAATTTCAGCTGGAAGCTTTTCTCTTCAGATAAAACTTTTGGCATAGTGCATATTCTCTGGAATGAGGGAGAGATACAAACATTTGGTACCAGCTTCATTGCCAGCTACCTCTCCAAAGCTCTCATACACACATACACATTGTCCAATTCAATTCCACTAAAACTTTACAAGCCAGGTGATACCTGGAAGAGCATAGGTCTTGAATTCAAAAGAAACAGAAGATTTAGATTATAGGTCAATTGTTTTATTTTATTTTTTAAGGTCAGTTTTTACTTGTGCATGAGTTTATGGTTTACAAAGCATGTCCACATCTACTATATATTACTAATCTGGGTATTTTATAGTACAGAAAATTGTAAAAACAATGCTTATCATTATCTTTTTCTTTCCTCTATCTATACTTCCCCTCTCACCTTACTGAGGCACTTTTGAACTGTTGCTCTACTCACCATCATCCCAGCACACAGCAGTGAGCATTTCCCTGTTTTTCTGGGTTTTGAGATACACACACGGGAAAAAAGATAGGCCTTTCTTTCTTTTGAATAGCTAATTTTAAGTTGAACGGCTTAGAGTTAGGTTTTGTTTTTGTTTTTTTACCAGTAGAGGAAAGAGTCAAGATAAGATGAAAATCTAGTATTAAAAGGTTCACATTTGGAGTCTGTTAAATGAAGCAGGGTTGAGAAATGACAAGGAGACAACCTTGTGTTACTGATTTGACCTCAATTCAACAATGCCTATGTATTTCCGCTCCTAGGACCTTCTGAAATCTAAGCCTTCTTCTTTCTTTACATAAGCCAACTGATTTCTTTTTTTAACCTTTTTAAAAGTTACTTTGTTCAGGGCAACTTCTGATCAAAGGAGTCACGACTCAGGATGCACCGAGAAAAGAAGGACCAGACTGGATCCCAGTCTTTTCTAACTTCTAGCCCAGGATTCTTTTCCCTAAATCATGATAATACTTAGGGAAAATGGAGTTTCAGAAATCACCCAGAGTAGGCATATGTAGAGAGAGTAACAGAAGCAGAATTGTAGGAGTCTGGTGGTACAACAGGTTGCATGTGGGCATGCTAGCCTTGAGATAAGCAATTTGAGACCACGAGCTGATCCATGAAAAAGACGAAGTTCAATCACATCAGGCAGCTTTGTATAATTGCTACTACAACCACCGGATTCAAACATTGTCTTCTTTTCTTGAGTCCCTTGGTATCAGCTCCCTTTTATTCCCTCCATCTCCCACTATCACCCCAGGAACCCTCATTCTTTTTTCTTTTCTTTTTCTATGATAGTTTTTTTGTTTGTATGTTCTTTTCCCATATCTTACATGATTCAATATATCCATTCACATACAATCCTGTTACTCAATCCCATCCAGGGAAATTATACAATTATGAATGCTATCAGCCCCCGCCCCACCCTATCCTCTTCCAGTACCCTCAGGAACCCTTGCCCTCTGAGAATCATTATTCCCTTTGTTAATATTTTTAAAGTGTTCATCTATCTTGGATTTCGTGCACTGTATGATCTTAAATATACAAATGAACATGCAAAAATCTAACACGCTTAACAAGGTAAATTGAATAGAAACCATGGTAGTGAGGAGAGGAAGTATTAAAGAGATAGAGGATAGTTATGTAGCTCATCAGTGCCATACACCACCCTGGATTTATCATCCCTTCTGTGTGGCCCTTCTGAGAAGGACCGGTCTGTTCTGCTCCCCTCTTGACTTCTCCCCTTGGGTGAAGGTCAGAGCAGATGCTCTCCGTGAGCTGCATCTTCGGGGCTGTCCTCAGCAGCACTGCCATCCAGGGAGAGGACAGCACATCTCAAACTGAGACCTGCCTTGCAGTCAGCCCTGGAAATGAGCGAGCTGCTCAGAGCAGGAACATCATCCTCAAGGATTGCCCCAGTCTCACGCTCCCTTTCCTGTGGAGATGGAAACAATACTCTCCCCTCGGTTTGGTTAGTGCCCTGACCCCTCATTGCTGTCATTTATCTTCCCCCAACCCCTCTGCCTGCTGGTCTTATAGGTATATGAGAGGTGTGGGGACATGGGGGATGCCTTTCAGGAGAGATGCTATCTGCATCTGTTTTTGATGACATATGGGGTAAAAATTTACACTCTGAAACCCAAAGAGGCAGTTCTGCATTTTCTAATAGGATCCCTCTGAGTCAGAACGGACTCAATGGCTGTGTGTTTGAGATCAGAAATACAGACGTGCTGGTTTTAAGGGAAGCCAAAGAATACCATGTGTAATGACCACCCAAGTGGGAACAGGCAAAATGAAAAGATAAATAAGATATGAGCACAATGACTACACTTCTCTCCCAATATGCCAGAGACTACCCACAAATATTATACTCAACTGCCACCCACTGCTGACTCCCAGGCAAGGATCCTTGTCAAGGAATTCACAGTTTCATTATTTAGGCACAGTAGTTAGCACAAAATTGTTTTAACTTTTTGTTTGGTCTTTACTACTATTTTGCACAACCCAGTCATCTGACCTGCTTAGAATATGTTAATTTTCAGAGTGTAGTTACTTTCCTTATCAGCCCATCCAGGCAGTAGGCAGGAAGTATTTTCAGCTACAGACCTTGCAATCAGCCACTCAGCCCTGCTGGCTTCCTCTGCCCTGACAGATAGAGCTAATTAGTACTCAGCAGCTTTTATGCATTATCTCTAGCTCCAGAACATTCCCCATAAAAGGGGGGCAGATTTGCGTATGCCCCTAAGAGCCAAGAGGAAAACCTCAGAGATTTGGAGGTTAAACAACTTCCTAAAATTCTTTTCTTTATCTGCATTCTAACCAACTTTCAGTGGTCAGCTCAAGCCCCCTCTTTTCTGAGTAAATAATCTGTTTAATGATACATTCTCTGTCATGCATATTTGTACATAACATTCTGACCATAGCATCCCTGAATACAATGCAACAATTGTTGACATCCCTATCAATCTCTCCATTAAAAAAAGCATCCATGTATCCATCCATCTATCCATCCATCCATTCTGCCATTGATATGTTTATCCTGACCCACCAAGTCCTGAGGATGACATTCCTGCTCAGAGCAGCCAGTGCCCAGAGGGACCATAGGTCCAGCCACACCACAAGGCACATCCCTCACTGATCCATAACACTATAAGGGACATTATTGAATGCACAGTGTGGAAATTGTGCCTGACCTGACACCTCCACACTGGGGCCAAATGCAAAGGGCATACAACAGAGCAATAAAGTCCATGGGGAATATTAAAAATAAACTTTAGGGTCAAAGCACAAACTCAACCAGAAACACTCCTAAAGATCAACAAACAGACCTGAAACTATTTATATGTTTTTTTTTCTGTTGCTCTTGTTTTATTTTTTGTTTTCTTTTGTTGTTTTGCTTTGTTTTGTCTTGTTTTTGAAATTATTTTTGTGTCTGCATACCTACCTAGAAAAGATAGGTGGGATAATCAATCCAGAGAAGAAAACAACCGGGATCAATGGTTCCAGGGGAGCAAGGGAGAGCATGAGGTGGGGGAAGGGAAGTGGGTGTTAAACCCAGGGACAAGGGAACAGCAAGTTATCTAAAATCAGTTGCATGTTGGGTGGAGGATGCTTGCTTGCACTTGATAAAGGGCTATAACAGAGGAATTACTAAATTCCAAATGTAGGCTGAGCATGATAGTGGGTCAAGAGAAAAGTAAAAGGAAATAGAAGAAAGAACTAGAAGGCAAAGGACATTGATAGAGGTCTAAACACAGTCATGTCCAAGTATGAATATATGTATATATAATGAGAGGGAAATAGATCTATGTACATATATTTATATGTTAAGAAATAAGGTAGCAGGCTGAGTCCCAGTGGTGTAGTGGTTGTGCGTGGGACTGCGACCCACTGGGATGGAAGTTCAATTCCAGCTCCATAGGAGCAAAGGCTGGGCCTCCTACTCCCACCACCAGAGGGCAATGATGTCTAAAATAAAATTTTTTTTAAAACTTAAAAAAAAAAAAGAAACAAGGTAGCAGACAGATATTGAACCTCTACTCAAGTACTCTCTCAATGCAAGAGCACTTTTTTCTAATAACCTGGCATTCCATGATGCTGAGCTTCCCAACACTGCTGCTGAAGACAGAATGGGTTCATAAACAAATATTGTGAAGAAAATTAATGGTGCTAGGGTATCAAAAAATATTATGTCTGAAGACTTAAAGGCTTGAAGATAAACAAGCAGCTATTTAGCTGACAAGCAACAAAATCCACATGGAAGAAGCCTGTGTGATCAAGAGGGGTTATTGGTTCAGATATCAGGCATCAAAGACCCAGAGCAAAAATATCATATCTACATGAGTGAGGGGGACTGCAGAGTGGAGACCCACAGGTCATCTGTAGACAGTTGGACATCCCCTTACAGAAGGGTCACAAAAATGGTAAGAGCCATTCAGGGTGCAGTATAGTACCGATGAAACAAACAAATCTCTAGTTCTTTAATTCTTCTCAGTTCTCCCACTATCATGACCCCAATTCTCCCTTACAAATATGGCTAGACCAGAACATTTACACTGGTACAAATAAGAGCTGGAAACACTGGAAATCCAAGACAGATAAACCCTTTAGGATCAATAATGTGAGTAGCTATATCAGAAGAAGAAAGTGAAGGTGGAGAAGAAAGAGGAAACTAATCACAATGATCTATATATAGCCCACCCTGCCAGAGGGGAACAGGCAACAGAAAAGTAGGTGAAGGGAGGCATCAGTCAGTATAAGACAGGAAAAATAGCAATCCATAAATTATCAAGGGCTCATGAGGGAGGGGGAGCAGGAGAGGGAGGAGGGAAATAAACGAAGAACTGATACCAAGGGCTCAAGTAGAAAGAAAGTTTTTTGAAAATGATGATGGCAACATATGAACAAATGTGCTTGACATTGTGTGTATAGATTGTGCTAAGAGCTGTGTGATCCCCCAGTAAAATAATTAAAAAATAAAAATAAAATATTTTTAGAAAAGATTTTTCATCCAGAGTCAGCTGAGAAGAAAAGTTTGACTATCTACTTCTGAAAAAGAGGTCATTGAAAGTTCCATTAAGAAGCCCTGGCGGTGAAATAATTCAAACCCTCATTGGCTCACCAAAAGACTGGTAGTTCAACCCCAGCAGCTGTATTGTGGGGGAAAGCTGAGGCCGTTTCCTTCTGCAAAGACTTATACCTTTGGCAGCTCCATGGGCAGTACTGCTTTGCTTTATATGGGGGTTATAAGTTGGAATCAACTCAACAGCTGTGGGAATTGGAGTTTGAAAACTGTCAAGCAAAGTTCCAGGTTTTTTTGTTCTTTATTTTTATAATTAGTTATTTTATTGGGGGCTCATACATCACTTATCACTTTGCATACATACATACATACATACATACACTGTGCCAAGGCCCTTAGCCTGCCTGCTATTGTCATCATTCTCCAAAAATCTACTTTTCCACATAAGCCCTTGATTTCAGCTTCTTATCCCATACTCTCCCACTCTCCCATGCCCTACGACCCTCATTGCTTTATAAATTATTATTATTATGTCATATCTTATGTTCCCCAAGGTTTCCCCTCACCCACTCCTCTGACAACCATCTTCCAGATAGGAGGTTATATAGGAGGGTATATGTAGGTGCCTATGATTGGCTCCCCCTCTCTACCCCACCTTCCTTCCACCAATCCGGTAACTCCACTCTTACTACTGGTTTATCTGAGGGGTTGATCTGTCCTGGGTTTCCCTAATTTCTAGTTCCCATCTGTACCGGTGTATCTCTTCCAGTTCAGTTGGATTTGTAGGGTAGAACTGGGACCATTATAGTTGGGGAAAGGAAGCCTTCAAGAACTAGAGGAAAGTTGTTTGTTTCATCACTACCTCACTGCACCCTGACTGGCCTTTCTCCTCCCTGTGACATGTATTTGTCAGGAATCGAATTGACTTAACAGCATCTGGTGCCGGAATGCATTGGTCTTCATGGATTTAAGAATAAATATTTTAATTAATTCTAAGAAATCACAATACCTTGTGATATGGCCATTTAATTTTGTGGAAGCACCCACACGAGTGCACTATAAATATGATGTGAGATGATGTGTGGCAGGGAGGCACTTAACTTGTAAGTGGTTCTATCCCATTTTGCTTCATCCAGGAATATACAGCAGCTCCTGTGAAATGTCTCTCTGGAGGCTAATCATATGATAAATATGAGTCTCCAGGGAGCTGTCATTCAGAAGCAATTTTTCTGATAAGTAGAATCAAGAATACGAAGTAAGCACTTCTATTTTTCAAATATTATTGCTTTTTCAAGGAAATAAACATGATATGGGAGTATTTGAAACCAGAGGGTTGCTGAAGGTGTATAGATATGCATCTCAGAATACCCAGGGCTCTGTGTTCGTGTTGAGGACCCCTGGTAGTCTAGTGGCTACATATTAGACTGCTGAGCACAAGACAGCAGGTCTTTCTTGGATTTTTAGTACAAAAACGACTAGCCCTTCCTATATAGGTTTACAGTCTCTGAAATCTTACACAGGGTGATTGTTAATTATAATAAACTAATGGGTTTTATGGCAGTGATTTTGATCAAGATCTTAGAGGTTTTATAACAGTTGGGAGATATTTTTTGTTTTGTTTTTATTTAAGAGCTTTGGGGAAAGCTGGAGTGAGACCTTATCCTTTGAGATCAGGAAACGGAAAATAATTCTATTATTAACTTCTAAAGAGATTGTAGAATTCCCATTTTAGTGTCTCACTGGGTGAATTACCAAAATTCACAGTCTTCAGTACCAAGGCGAAATCTTCCCTGCACTGGAAGAATGTTGTTTTAGATGCGGTCAAGTCACCTTTGACCCATAATGACCTAAGCACAACAGACCCTGCACGGTCCACCATTTGCCTCTCAATTTTTCAGACTGGGGGTTTGTGTTGCTGTGATGCTGGGAGCTCTGTCACTGTTGGTTCCAATGCTAGCAGCGTCACCCAAAGGGAACAGGCTTCAGTAGAGCGTCCAGTCTAAGAAGAGACAATGAGGAAGGACTCGATCGCCCACTGCAGAGGGAGAAATAGCTGAAACCCTCGAGCATCAATTGAAAAAACACTGCCCTACAATGGCACCCTGTATATTTATCTGGTGCTTACTCCGAGCACCGGGACTCAGGTGCATTAGGCTTCTTTCAGGTGCATCTTAGTCCTCCAGGTAGCATACTTACTTCTGAATACTTTAAAGAAGTGTCATACTGCAGACTTACCCAATACTTTGTGTTGTTTGATTTCAAGTGTTGCTTCCCTATGCCTTGATTGCAGACCCAAGCAAGATGAAATCTTTGACACTTCAATCTGTTTTCTGTTTATCATAATGCTACCGATTGGTTTAGTTGTGAGGATTTTGGTTTTATGTACATTGAGTTCTCTTCCATATGGAAGTTGCATAGAACTGGCCTCTTGGATTTCCATCGCTGTACGTATTGATGAATAGGCTGCAACGTCTTTCTCCTGTGGAGCAGTTTGTGGGTTTAGTCCTCCAACCTTTTGTTAATCCCTTGCCCCAGTGCTCCTCGATAAGGGCATTGGGGAGGACTCACTTCATCTGGAAGTTCAGGGAAGGTCTCTGCAAGGACAGAGCATTCCAGCTGAGAAGGGAAGGAGTAGGAGGGAGGCAGAAAAGCAATAAGGGAAACATGTACTAAGCAGTGGGATATCATGCTGCGGGTTCTACAGGCATGATAGCACAGTGTGTGTGTGAGGAACTGAAGCAAGGTTATCATGATTGCAGTGTCATAAAATAAAGTACAAGATGATTTCATATACATTTATTTTAACCTTAGGAACAAATGAGGAGTATGAAGTGGGGATTATTAGAACCATGAACATTTTTGCCTTCATATTTTTTGCTACATAGACACACATATCATGGGTCTATAGATGGCCCACATGTATAATGCTCCTAGTCATTTTTTAAAAATACAATAGCTTTCACATATCTGAATAGTTTTCCTCATCATCTTGTTTTATTCCACTCTTTCTCTATTCTCACCCCCTTTTTCCTCTTAGAGCACTTAAAACTATGTATTCTTGAAGGAGTCCAGGGGTGAAGTGATTAATCACTTAACTATTCCTCAAAAGGTAGGTGATTCTAAGCCATCTTGCAGATACACAAGAAGTCTGTTGACTTGCTTCCATGAAACCAACAGCCTAAGAAACACTATCAGGCAGTTCTGTTTTGTCATCTCTATCTCTGTGACTAGGACCCATACTATGGGTGTGACTCTGTTACTTATCAAGTACTGTCAATAACTGCCATCTGTATTCTAAAAGGTGCAAGATATTTTTATTTATATAAGAGCAGTGCTGTGCAGTTGATTGCAACACATAGAGACCTATGTACAAGAAAGTGGAACATTGATCAATCCTGATGTTAGTGAAGACTTCAGAATGGTATGACATGGTTATGGTGTCCAAATGACATCAATGTAACTAAGCTTTATGCTTAAGTCATTCCTACATAAGAAGGGAAGTTGTACATGATGTCTAAGTGCATCCTTTCTGAAAGGAAGCTGCCAACTATCACAGAAATCTATTCTTGTTGTCTCGTAGTATATTGGATTGCTCTAACTAGCTGAGATTCATAGAGTGCTTAAATTTTCAGGGGTAATGAGAGCCTCATAGTTGCTGCAATGGAAAAAATGTTTTTCAGTCACCAAATTCTTTAACTGAAAGCCAGAATCAGAAATAAAAGCTTATAATAATGCCTTCTTTTCCTTCTCATTACTCATGCATGGATATTTTTTTGGAACACCTGTGACTAAACAGGAATTTATTGGGGTCAGAAAAAGTTATAGCTTCAGCAGTTGCTGACTATCATTATGGAGAAACGGGAATAAGGAATGGGGTAAGTGAGAGAGAGGATTTGTGTGAGACTAGAAACATATTCAGTCAGTGAGATGTAGATGGAATTATGAAGAGAGAAATATTTGTTGGTGAGTAGGACATTAAAAAGTCACAAAAACAAGTAAAAGTGGAGAAGGTGAAGGAAAGAAGAAGGGGGTATAGAAGGAGCAAGGGAAGAAGGGATGGAGGGAAGGAGGGAAAAAGGGAAGGAGGAAGAGAGGGAGGGGAGAGAGCAAGCAAGCAGAATTGAACCCATGAAACTGTGCCAACACCCAGGGAGATTGCTGGGGGGTTCCAACCTGCAGATCCATCTGTCTCTTCCAATTCTAGGGCAAACCTCATTAGTGTGAGGCAGCACCCCATGGCTCAATCCCTCCCCTGGGGATCTCAGATCCCCATCTGGCAAGCTAAAGGGACAAGCGTGTTTGCTCTGCCATGAGGCTTGGATGCTCTTGCTCACTCTTTTCTTGATAAGAAAAATGTGTCTTCCCCACTATTTGTTAGGTTTTATTGGACATTTCATGCTATAATATTTTAACTTTAGGAGTCACACTAAATGCATTTTAATTTAATTGTTTAAGAATGCTAATAGCTTAACTCTTTGTGTAACTGAACTCTGAAAATCCTCCTTCTTGGTCCTATGACATGGCAGGAGCTTGGAGACATCCCCCAGGATTCCCAACTGTGGTTCCGTGGATTTAGGCCAGGTACTGCGGGGCTAGGATTTTTTATAAGACTAAAGGGTCAAATGGGAGATGGCTAAAAAGGAAGGCAGTATGTTGAGGATGCTTATAAATGTAGAGGCATTTATTTATAGGAAATAATGTCATATAATGCAACTCACAAAGAAAGGCTGAACAATAGTACTGAAAAGTATTCAAGAAGCATCCAGACACATAACAAGGGCTTACTGGTTGATAATTTAAAGCCTTGGTAGGAAAGGCTTTCTCTGCCATAACAACATATCTGTTTCTATTAGCTTTGTGTAGGTTTGCTGTTCTGATTTTTTATCTGTATTTAGTTATTTTTGTATCTGTATTTAGTCTATTAACAAATAGAGAGTAGATTTTTACCCAATGCCAGAATTGTCATAGTACTGGGGGAATGCTAAAGATGTCATTCTTGCCTTGATGAAGCTTATTCTAACACCAACTCTCCCTTTCAAAGGAATTTACTTCTTTTCTAGGCGTCTTAATCTTTTAAATGGCCACAGAGAACTCATAGACAATGCTCTTGGTTATGAATATTTATTAGGGAAATTAACAGGTGTGTTATTGTGAATAGACTAGAGAAACAAATTCATACACACACATATATACAAGAGGAATACATCATTGAGAAAACATCCCAACCCAATCCAGTCCAAGCTCACAAGTCTGTTATTAGACCATATGTCTGATACCAGTCTATAAAGTCTTCTTCAGATTCACGAGGCTCATGCAATGACAGCTACAGGCCATGTATAGGCCTGTGGGTGCTGAGTCTTGTCTATCTAGTGGTGGTAGAAGCATCTCAGCACTGACAGGGACCTCTCTGACTTCTCAAGTATGACAGCACTGGCAGGAGTCTCCCCATGGCTCCTCTAGTTTCTAGGGTTCAGGGTTTATCAGCATGCTGCAATTCTCCCAGGGCGTCACCTTGTGTATTACCACTAGAGTGTCTTCAAGAGATGAGTCATGAGTCTCTCACCTCCATGCGGGAAATTCAGCCACATTTCCCAGAACTCTCAGGAGAAAGCCATGCTCACACAGAAGTCTCATTGGCTATCTCCAGATTGACAGGCTAGACTCCACCCCTACAATCCCAATCATGAAATTGACAGAAGACAGTATAAGGTATAGAAATAATAATAATTTTCAACTTATCAGGAGCTGAAGGGGGTGAGGGACGAGAACCTGATACCTAGGGATTAAATAGAAAGAAAATATTTTGAAATCGATGATGGCAACATATGTATCAATGTGCTTGATACAATTGATGTATAGATTGTTAAAAATGCAGTAATTTTTTTAAAATAGTAACAATAAGGAGGATGTAGAGATTCCACTGGGGTTGGAGCAACACCATCTAGTTGAGAGGAATTATGAAGAGGCAGAAGAAGGGTGAGCATGATGGTGGAGTAGAAGGAAGGCAAAAGGAAATAGAGGAAAGATCTAGGAAGCAAAGTTATAGATAAAGAGATAAACATATTATGAACTTATGAAAATATATTAATTCATAAAATACAGATACTGGCCTATTTATGTATATTCATATGAGAATACACTGAGGTAGTGGATGGACTTTGGGCCTCTGCTCTTACCCTCCATCAATACAAATACACTTTGTTCTAACAACCTGACATGATGCAGTGCTCACCCTCCTGGTACAGTCACTGAAAACAAAATGGGTGAAGAAACAAATGTGGTAAGAAAGCTAATGGTGTCTACTATAGACAAAAGGTATAGTGTCTGGGGTTTTAAAAGCTTGACATTAAAAAATCAGCCATTTAAGAGTAGCAACAGCACATGTGGAAGAAGAACACCAGCCTGTGTGATCATGAAGTTTTGATGGACTCAGGTAACAGGCATCACAAGACCCAAAGCAAAAAAACAAAACAAAACCACCAACCCCTCCCCCCCCCAAAAAACTATATTATTGGGAATGAGGTGGGTCAAAACAGAGACTCCAAACCTGTCTGTGGACAAATAGTACAATATCTCACAGATGGGACACAAGGAAGAGATGAGTCAACCAGGGTGCAGTATAGCAGCAATGAAACACACAAGATTCCTCTGGCTCTTTGAGGTTTCCTTCCCTTCTCCACCCTCCTCCCACTACCATGACCTCAAATCTGCCTTTAATTTCTGGCTAGACTGGAGCATGTGCACTGGTATAAAAAGAGCTCAAGACAAAGGGGATCCTGGTCAGATAAACCCCTCAGGAACAGAATTGGGAGTAGCCAGGAGGGTAGGGGGAAGGTGGGGGGAGAGAAGAAGAAGGAGGCACTGACTGACACATTAATTCACACACACTCCTTCCAGGGAGATGGACAACAGAAATGTGGGTGAAGGAAGAGAGCATTTTTTGTATAAGATATGAAAGCTATAATAATTTATAATTTATCAAGTGATACGGAGGGTGGGAGGAGTGGGAGAGAGGTAAAAAGAGATGCTGATACTGATGGCGCTAATGGAAAGTAAATGTTTAGAAAGTGATGATGACAACATATGTATAAATAGGCTTGATACAACTGATGTATGGAATGTTATAAAAGCTGTGAGAGTCTCCAATGACACAGTTTAACAGCAACAACAACAAAAGTATTAGCACCAATAAAAGACCTTCAGCCTCTGCACTTTCTTCTTTCACTGTTACACATCTCTCATAAATACAATTTAGGAAGGAAATCAAGATTTCTCTCAAAGGAAGGGAAACAATATGAGTTCAGCTTTTCCTCTTAATAGTACTTATATGCCTCTTCTCTGGGAAAGAAGCAGTCATTTTAATCAGAATGGAAAGGTGAGTAAAAATAGCTCATAACAGTTAGTACTTATCATATAAGAATATCTCATTTAGTCCTGGACTCTGAATTGGTTTTAGGTGCCAATGAGTCCATTTGAACTTGTAACAACAGTATGTACAGAATGTCACAGTGCTTGGTTCTGTGCCATCCTCGTAGGCCTTATCATGCCTTATCCCATCCCTGCAACCACTGTGTCAATCCATCTTAGTTATGGCCTTACTCTTTATTTTTTTAATGATATACTACTTCCCAATCATGATGTCCCTTCTGATGACATATCATATCAAAAAATCATGAGACAAATTTAGTCATCCTTGTTTCTAGAGAACATCCAAGTTGCATTACTTCCAAGACAGATTTATCTGTTCTTGTAGCAGTCCAATATTCTTTGCCAACATCATAATTCAAATGCATTAATTCTTCATTCTTGCTTATTGTGCTAGTCTGGATAGACTAGAGAAACAAATCCATAGGCATCCAAATGTATATAAGAAAAAGCTTTATATGCAAGAGCAGTTGAATATTAAGAAAACATCTCAGCCTAGACCAGATCAAGTCCATATGTCTGATACCATTCTATAAATTTCTCATCAGATTCACAAAATGCATGCAATGATGCCAAATGCAGGACGACCGTAGGCCAGTAATTGGGAAATAGTTTTGTAAGCATCTCAGCACTGGCATGGGTCTCCAGATGGCTTCTCTGCCTCCAGAGATCTGACCCCATTAGCCTCTCTCCTTGTCTCTTCTATACAGAGATATCACACAGGGAATTAGTAGAGAGAGAGTGTGTCTCTCACCTGCAGGGAGGAATGCAAGTGTTTCCAGAATACTCATGAGAAGGCCATGTTCATACAGAGGCCGCATTGGCTATATCCTGATTGATGGACTAGACTTCACCCCTACACTCTTAATTCTCAAATTGACACACAGATTATGTAGCTACCATACTTATCCATTGTCTCGCTTTTATAGACATTTGAGGTGATTAAAAAACACCAGTTCTTCAGAGCATATAAGCTGGTACAGATAAGAGATGGGAATCCAGGACAGATAAAGCCCACAGGACCAATCATGAGAGTAGTGATAGTAGGAAGGGAAGAGGAAGGGGAAGAGAGAAAGGGGAAACTGATGACAATGATCTACATATAACCCTCTTCCAGGGGGATGAATAACAGAAAAGGGGGTGAAGGGAGACATCAATCAGTGTAAGATATGAAAAAATAATGATCTATAAGTTATGAAGGGTTTATAAGGGAGGGAGAGTGGGAGCGGAGGGAATCGAGCTGATTCCAAGAGTAAAAGGAAAATGCTTTGAAAATGATGATAGCAACATGTATACAAATGTGCTTAACACAATGCACGGATATACAAATTGTGATAAGTGCTGTATGAGCACCTAATAAAAGGATTTGAAAAAATAAATACTATGTCTAGGGTCAGACGCATTTTAATCCTCAAAGTCATATCTCTCCTTTTTAGTGCTTTGGCAGATTTGCTACAAAACAAACAAACAAAAAGTGCATAAAAACTTCAAAACATCATTCGATTTTTTGCCTGCTGTTTCCACTGGTGTTCATTGTAGATTGAAGTAAATTGAAATCACTGACAATGTCAATCACTTCCCTGCTTATCATGATATTACTTACAAGTATGGTTGCTAAGTGTATACAATGCTGATGTGCAATCCATACTGAAGGCTGTAGTCTTTGATTTTCATCAGTAAGTGCTGGACTTCTCTTTCAAGCCAAAAAGGTTCTCTTATTTGCATACCATCACAGGTTTTCAATGAGTATTCTTCCAATTCTTTGGATTATTTATTCAACATACAGATTGAATAGTTGTGAAAAGATAACAACCCTGACTGAAACTTTGCCATATTTTATATCTTGCAGTAGTTCTCTGTTCTACTTGAATAACTGTCTCTTGATTTTGAAGATAATTAAAAATTGATTAGAGCAGGACATTGAATACAAACTGCTTCAAATTCAAGCCAGACACAGAAGATGACTTGGAGTAACGGTTCTCACTGTTTTTCTTAGATGGATCTTGGCAGGAAGCAGAGAATACCAGAGAGATGCTTGCATGTGTTGTATCGACTATGTGAAGACATTCATCTCTGTGAATAAGAACGAATTATGCAAAGCATTGCTCTATGAACTAGGTCCTACTATTACTCACATTTTTCAGGGAAAGAAAATAAGTTATTGTCAGGTTAAACAACTTGGCAGAGTTGACACCTTTGGAGTCAGAGAGTCTGATACTAAAGTCCCGGATGTGAAAGCAGTTCAAGTACTTAGCAGTTAACTAAAAGGTTGTAGAGTGGCAGGGAGTTTTATTAGAGCATAAATTCAGAGCAGCCTTAAAGTTTAACACTGAAAGATCCTATGGGCAAATTATTGAAAGATGCAGCAAGCATCAGAAGAAGACCGAATGAATACACAGAATTCCTGTACCAAAGAGAACTAGTAAATGCTTCATTTCAGGAGGCAGCATGTAATCAAAAACCAAGAATTCTAAATGAAATAGTTCAAGATCCTCTGAAAACCTTGGGGAAAAAAAACAAAGTTCCAGGAATTATTGGAATACCAATTGACATGTTTCAACAAGCTGATTAAGCACTAGAAGGATTCACTGGCCAATGCCAAAAAATTTGGAAGACAGCTACTTGGTCAACTACTGGAAAAACTATATACTTGTGCTCATTGCAACAAAATGCTGAGAACTGTAGAAAAACCTCACTGATGTCACATGCTAGCAAAATTTTGCAAAGATCATCCAACAACAGCTGTAGCAGCGCATTGACAGGTGGCTGCCAGCTGAATTCAGAAGAGAACTTGGAACAGGGGATATCATTGATGATGTCAGTTGCATCTGATTTTAAACCAATATTAAACCATGCGCTATTCCTTTTTCTGTGCTCCAGTTTGTGCTCTGCATCTATATTGGGAAAGTTTTCATTGTCTGCAAATTGTAACTTGAGCAGTAAAGTGTGTCTCACATTGGGAATGCAATAGTATCCTCTTGAAAGTGCACAAACATTTTTTACTCTTTATATTCTCAAAATTATTCTTTCATTTCTTTCTAAAAATGAATCATTTCTTAAATCAAATAGCCTCTTTAGACCAGATATATCGCACAGGTTTGCCTCAATCATACATTTTTATTCACATTAGTTTTACACTGGCATAATGGTTATTTACCTATTTTAGCATATAAATGAAAAAATGCATTAAATTCTCTTCTTTACCATGAATGATATGTTTTGACAATAAGAATATAAATAGCTTGAATTTATTCAGAGTGTCTTGTCTACTTCAGGAAATACCTGTTGTGAATGTTTATTTAAAAATGTTGGAATATTGATATCACCACTCTACAGAACAAGAAAAACTGGGATACAAGATATGACCTTTGTTTGAAAAGTATGGGATCTAGGCACCACATGTTTAAGTATCATTAACTTACACTCCTAGAATATGTGTGCAAAATGCAGCCCAACACTTCATTTCATAATTTTAAAGGAATACTGACGTCAATTTCTAATCAAAGGTATCTTGATGGCACAAAGATTAAGAGTTTGACTGCCAACTGAAAATGAAAGATTTGAACCTACCAGGCAGCTCCTTGAAAGAGAGATCTGACAATCTGATTCCATAAGGATTCCATCCTAGGAAATTCTATGGGCCAGCTCTGCTCAGTCATCTTGGTGTTTCTATGAGTCACAACTAATCCAAAATCAATACTCATGGAAGTGGCAATCAAGAAATCAAATGGCACATTTAATTAGGTAAGTCTGCTGTACGAGATCTCATTGAGGTGTTTAAATGAAAGGATATTACTTTGAGGACTAAAAGTATGCCTGACCTAAGTCAAAGCATTTTAAATTTTCCCATGTATGTGAAAACCAAACATTAATTTAGAAAGGCCAAAGAAAAATTGAAGCACTTTAACTGTGGTTTTGGTGAAGAATATTGACATTAACATGGATTACCAAAAGAATCAGCAGATCTATCTTGGAAGAAGTACAACCAGAATGCTCCTTACAGGCAAATTGGTGAGCTGTACCTCACATGTTTTGTACATATTGTCTGCAGAGACCAGAATATGGAGAAGGACATCATACTTGGTGGACACCAAATGGAGGGGCAGAAAAACAAAAGGTGAAGTTTGAAGAGATGGGCTGACACTGTAAGAATAATTATGAGAAAGGTACAGAACCAAGAAAGACTTCCTTCTGTTGTATACAGCATGGCCATGAGTCAGAGCTTATGCCACAGAATCTAACAATTGCTACCACCATCAGTTTCCAAACATTCTTTTTCTTACTGGAGTCCTTGACATTATTTTCCTTTTACTCACCACCACTGCATCCTCTTCACCCCCCTCCCCAAACCCTTATTCTACTTTATGTCCCTATGAATTCATCAATCTTGGGTTCATATACCAAAAGGTAGAAAGACATCTAATAGAACTTCAGGAACTTGACCCTCAATGACCTAGCTCCTCTAAGACAACCCCAATGTGTTTGTCGGGAAACTAGAGAAACAAATCCAGGGAAACTCATATATGTATAGAAAGCAGCTTTATACATAAGAGCAATTGAATATTGAGATAACATCCCAGTCTAGTCCAGATCAAGTCCATAAGTCTGATATTAACCCATATGTCTGATACCAAGAAATCTATAAAATTCTCTTCAGAGTCATGGAACACATGCAATGACTCCAAAAGCAGAAAGATTACGGCCAGTAGTTGGGAAGTCTTGTGGATCACATCATCCAGTGGTGCTGTAAGCATCTAAGAGCTGGCAGGAGTCTCCACTTGGCTCATCTACCTTCCAGCAATCTGGCTGCATGAAGGTAGCTTCATATGATTTCATGACAGAAATGTTTCACAGGGACTGCCTCTGGTGAGCTTTTTGTCTTCTTAGTGCATACAAATGAGGTCTTCAAGCTGTAAACCAATTGACAGGTAAACTCCACCCCTTCACTCCGAAGGCTCAAATTGACACCAGATAATGAAACTACCACACCCACTATGAACAAACAAAACAAAATAGCACAGAATGAAATTACAGAAAATGCTAAAAAAGCAAGATCAGGTCTAGCACGCATCAGAGAAGAGATGAACTGACAATGTTATAGAGAAGGGATCGACTGACAAAATTTTCACTGGCCCAGTCAGATTTATTCCTTTGATCTTCTATACTCAGCTTTTATCTCTCCAATGCACTGGGTTTTGCAACTCCTATCTTCTCCCTACTTTATTATGGATAGAAGGAGATCACCAGAGGCTTATTTTCTATGCAGTTTCCACAAATGTATCCTGGGTTTCCCCTTCCATCTATAGCAGTGGTTTGCAATCTTCCTTATGCTATGATCATTTAATACAGTTCTTCATGTTGTGGTGAACCCCCAACTATAAAATTATTTTCGTTGCTACTTCATAACTGTAATTTTGCTACTGTGATGAATTGGGCAACTCCTGTGAAAGGGTCATTCCACCCCCAAAAGGGTCATGACGCACAGGTTGAGTGCCACTGATCTATAGCCTTCTGTAAACAGGATTCTCACAGTTTAACCTCTGATACTAATCCCTCCTTCGACTTCAGATGATATGATTTACAAGCACTCAGTGACAGATGAGGGTGTCTTTCTTTCATGAGAACTTACTTGACATCTCAATTAGATGGTTGATTGTTAAGAGACAAACCATTGAGACCCCAAAGGCTACCCTGTCTGATATCCGGGCATCAGCTAGTTTCATAGTCACATTTTTCTATAGCACTGGGTGCCCTTACTGAGGGCAAGAACTAATTTTGCTTAAGCTGGAGCAAGGATTTAGTGTCAACCCAAAACCCATATCTGGATCTATGCTTCTTTTCTGTTGTTGCTTTTATTTTTTGAATCTGGCTTTGACTCCATTTCAAAGCTGCTTTTTATTTTGTTGTTGAAAGTCTTATCAATCTCCTCTTGGGGCATAATGATCTGCCATTAATATTGTCTTGGACTAACTTCTGGTACTAATTTGGATTTTGGGCACATGTAGGCTAACTCCATATCACAATACCTAAATCAATCCGGTCATGCCTGAAGGCTAATTATACAAACAATTGTCAGGAAAATTTACAATAGACACTGAGTATGTCAGTCACGGGTTTGTAGTAAGACCATGTTTGTCTTCCTGACCACAGTCCCACAATCTTGGTACAGCTGTCTTCTGCTTTCTCAGACACCAGGATTTTCTGCTTTAAATCCTCAGACTTCAAGTGTGTCTGAGATACAGTCCAGTTCACCCCATGGAGTTTCCCCTTGGATCTCACTGATGCAGCCTCTGAAGCATGCTGTGAACCTTGAAGTTTTAGGATGCAATTTCATTTGCATTAGTCAGTCTCACGGTCAGACTCTCTCACTCTTTGGCCAGCAGACTCTCTGCCCTAGACGCCTGAGCGTGTGCCCGTTGTGCTGCTTGCAACACCAGCAGTGGACACATATGTACAGTGTTTGTCCTTTTGTAATTGATTCACTTTACTCAGTATAATATCTTCCAGTTCCCTCTGTATCTTCATCACTGATTTTTTAGGGATACATAATATTCCCTTTTGTACATCTGTCAGCGGTTTTTTGCTTTTTTTTTAAATCAAATCTTCTATTAATGGGAATTTAGGCCTTTGCGACCATTGTTGCAATGAACATTGGAGGAGCATGCCTCTATTTGTGATGTTTCTCATTTCTTTTGGCAAAGCAATGGTATTGCTGGGTCATAGAATATTTTCTCTGTTAATTTTCTATACTGTTTGTGTTCTGTTTTATAGACTTCTACAGTTTTCTCTTTACTTGGATTTAGTTTAGATAGAAATTTATTTATTTATTTTTTTGATCAAGTATCGTTTATTTGGGAGAAGTAAACCAGTTTTATAGGGCAAGCAAGCTTAGGCAATTAGCATATGGTGATCTTCAAAATTAACAAGTGAATGGCAGCACAGCTGCAAGTCAGGCTTCAAAGGCCAGGGCTGTTTACAGTTACAAAGGCTACAAACTACAAACCCCAGACAACAAACTGCATCAGAGTTCAGGCATATCCGGCCAGTAGCCAGGTCAAGCATGGCTGGGCTGGATGGCTCAGGACAGGTCCCTCTTTTTAATTTTTTTAAGTAATATCCTCCTGGGAACTCTGCCTTTCTTAGGTTGTCAGGACACATACTCAGTCCTTACCTGTCATCAGTCAATGGCCTTCTAATGTCACCATAGTCTGTCTTAGGTTGGTAAAGAGTGCTCCTGATCTTACCCGTCATTGGCTGTCAAGTTCAGCTCACAGAGGCAGAGGGTCTTATCACATACTAGTCATGTGTGCCACTCTGTTCAAGATCGCTCATCTCCAAGTGACAATAATGAACTTTCAGGGGCCTTGCTTGAATGGTCTCAATCTGTTACTTAATAAATGCCATGAGGTTGTTGAATAATACTGGCCGTAATGAAAGCAAAAGCAATAAACTAATGAGGGGGCCCAAAAGTGGCAAGAGGTAAGGCAACAGTCCGTTGAGCCCAGTCCACAGTGGATTGGTAGTCAACTCTTTTTTCTCTTCTCCAAGTCTTCTTGCAGCCGCTTGATTTTGTCTCTTACGATTCTAGATTTGTTGGCATAAAAACAGCATCTTTCCTGTAAAGCCAAACAAATATCTCCCTGCTCTGCAGCAAGTAAATCTAAACCTCTTCTATTTTGCAATACTATTTCTGCTAAATAATCTACCTGATCTTGCAAATCTTGTGTAGTGCCTGATGAGGCCTGCATATCTGAGATTTGCTGCCTAGATAATTTGGTATCCTGCAGTTCCAAAGGCCACTGCAGTACTGGTCCCTAATCTTACAAATAGGGCACCTAGTTGCACTGCCCTTTAGCTCTTCCTGCCATGTAATCAATAGCAGGGATAGGGACAGGCTCATTTCCAGGAATAATAGCTATGTCTGGAAGGAGAAAGGCTAGCACACATGGCTCTGTCCAAATGCTGGATAACTAGGTAAAAGCCCTATTGTTGCCACAAACAAAAACTGAACTATTAAGGGCACATAAGGAGCCCGTAACATTAATAACACTAGAACAAGAAACAAATCCCGCCAATTGCACATAATCTCACAAGTGTTGTTCAGCACTCTTCCTCTTCCTCCCTTCTTGTCTTTATCCCTGTGGGTGTGGGATGCTGGCCCCTCCCCAAACCTGTTCTCTGCCATGCCCACTTCTAGAAAAGGAGCCCATCTGACTCTGGTTGCTTCCAGCTCTGTAACTCTCTCTTTTCTTGCATCCTTCCATGCATCCATGCTGTCCTACAGGTTGGGTGCTTTGTGGTAGGAACTGCTTGCCCACTCCGGTTTCTGTGGAGACAAGACCAGTACTCTCCCCCCCACGCCCCGGTAGATTAGTGCCCTGTTCCCTCTGTTATCCTTTCTTTTTTGAACTCCCTTTTATCTCCCTATCCCCTCTACTCCCTCATTTTTCTCCCATTACTGTGTTGCATCCATTGTGTACCTCCCTGGGTTTGGTCCTCCCTCCTCCCCTTACCCTACTTCTTGGTACAGAAGTTTTCTCTTTTATACTCACCATACTGTATCTACTTACCTCAGGGGGCTCATGCAGTATTTCTCCTTTTGTGATTTCCTCCAGTTCTTCCCATGCAGAGATGTGTTTCATGTGTTCATCCAAGCTTTTGAGTGAGGCATAGTACTCCATTGTGTGTATGTGCCAGAGTTTGCTAATCCATTCATCTACTGATGGAAATTTAGCTTGCTTCCACGTTTTTGAGATTATGAATTGTGCTGCAGTAAACATTGGTGTGCATACCACTGGCTGTGGTTTATTTCTTGCCTCTTCTGGGTATATACCCAATAGTGGTATAGCTGGATCATAGGGTAGTTCAACTTCCACTTTCATTAAATATCGCCAGACTGCTTTCCACAGTGGCTGTACATATCTACACGACCACCAACAATGTAGAAGTTTTCCTATTTCACCACATCCCCTCCAACATTTGTTGCACTCTGATTTTCTGCTCTGGGCTAGCCTTAAGGGTGTTAGATGATATCTCATGATTGTTTTGATTTGCATTTCTCTGATGGCTTATGAGCGGGAGCATTTTCTCATATGTTCATTGGCCATAAGGACCTCCTCTCTAGTCAAACTTCTTTTCAGTTCTTTTCCCCATTTCTTCATAGGATTATCTGTTTTCATCTTCTTGCTTGAGATGAGGGTATTGTAGATTTTTGTAATAAGCCCTTTGTCTGTTGTATCGTTATTAAAAATCCTCTCTCAGTCTGTGGGTTGCCTGGCTAACCTCTTGGTATATTCCTTTGATGCACACATGTGTTTTATTCTTAGTAAGCCCCATTTGTCAATTTCAGGTTCCCCTTCATGTGTACTCTGTCCTAGTGCAGTTAGCCTTTGTATTCCCTGGGTCAAGGTTCTTAGGTTTTCCCCAATTCTCTCGCTAATGGTTCTGATGTTTTGTGGTTTTACTTCCAGGTCTGTGATCCACCTCGAGTTTGTTATTGTGCATGGGATGAGGTAGAGATCCTGTTTGATTTTCGTACATGTAGATTTCCATTGTCTCCAACACCATTTGTTAAATAGAGCATCACCCTCCCACTTGATGTTTTTGGGGCCCTTGTCAAAAATCAGTTGTCTATATGGTAATGGTTTTATTTCTGGGTTTTCTATTCTTTTCCATGGATCTATGTACCTGTCATTATGCCTGTACCATGCTGTTTTGACCACTGTAGCTTTGTAGTAAGTGTGAAAGTCAGGTAAAGCCAGCCCCCCAATGGTGTTCTTGTCTTTGAGGAGATCCCTGCTAATTCTGGGCTTTTTCCCTCTCCATATGAAGTTTGTTGTCAATTTTTCCAGTTCTCTGAAAAAAGTTGTTGGTATTTGGATCAGGATAGCATTGAACTTATAAAGTGTCCTGGGTAGGATAGACATCTTTATTATATTGAGTCTCCCAATCCATGAGCATGGGATGTTCCTCCATTTGTGGAGGTCACTTTTCATTTCCTGTAGTAGGGTTTTATAGTTTTCCTTGTATAGGTCTTTTTTTTTTTTGGTCAGGTATATCCCTAGGTACTTCAATTTATTCTTGGCTATTGTGAATGGAACTGCTTTCTTGATCTCCTCTTCTGTGGTCTTGTCAGATGTGTAGAGCAGACCGATCAACTTCTGTTTGTTGATCTTGTATCCTGCTACTCTACCATATTCCTCTATCACTGTTAGTACTCCGGATGTGGAGCTCTTGGGATTTGCGATGTACAGGATCATGTCATCAGCAAATAATGATAACTTGACCTCCTCCTCTCCCATTTGGATACCTTGAATGTCTTTCCGTTGTCTTATGTTAATTGCTAAGACTGCCAGTACTATATTGAATAGAAGTGGGGATAACGGGCATCCTTGTCTAGTCCCATTCTTCAATGGGATTTAGTCTTTTCTCCATTGACTATTATGCTAGCTGTTGGCTTCTCATAGATAGTTTGTATTAACTTGAGGAACTGTCCTTCTATTCCTATCTGTCTGAGCGTCTTGATTAGGAAAGGGTGCTGGATGTTGTCAAATGCTTTCTCTGAGTCTATAGATATTATCATATGGTTCTTATGATTCATCTTATCAATATGATGTATAATATTGATGGACTTACAGATGTTAAACCATCCCTGCATCTCTGGGATGAATCCTACCTGATCCTGATGGATTATGCTTTTTATATATTTTTGTATTCTATTGGCCAATATCTTGTTGAAGATTTTTGCATCTATGTTCATTAAAGATATTGGTCTATAGTTCTCTATTCCTGTGGGATCCCTTCCCTGTTTGGGTATCAAAGTTATACTGGCTTCATAAAATGAGTTGGGGAGTTTTCCATCCTTCTCTATATTCTGGAAAACTTTGTGGAGGATGGTGCCAGCTCCTCCCTGAAAACCTTATAGAATTCCCCAGTGAAGCTGTCTGGCCCAGGAACTTTTTTTGTTGGTATATTCTTGATAACCATATCTATCTCTTCTCTTGTTATGGTTTGTTTAGTTTTTTGACTTCTATCTGGGACAGTCTAGGGAAAGATTGTTTGTCCAGGTATTTGTCCATGTCTTTCAGATTGTTGAACTTGTTGAAGTATAGATTTTCATAGTACTTTGTGATAATCCTTCTAATTTCATTAGGGTCTGTTGTGATTTCCCCCATTTCGTTCCTCATTCTGTGTATTGTTGCTTGTTCTTTCTTTTCTTTGGTCAGGTTTGCCAGTGGCCTATCGATTTTATTGATCCTTTCAAAGAACCAACTTTTTGCTGTATTAATCTTTTGCATTGTTTTTTTGTCTTCCCAGGGGTTCAACTCTGCTCTAATTGCTATTATTTCTTTTCTTTTACTGTTGAAGGGATTATTCTGCTGGCTCTGTTCTAGTTGCTGAAGCTTTTGTGAGAGTGTATCTGCCATACGCCTCTCTTCCTTTTTCATATATGCTCCTATTGCAATCAGACTACCTCTGATAACTGCCTTCGCAGTATCCCAGAGTTTTTGATATGGAGTATTCTCATTTTCATTAATATCTAGAAATGTTTTGATCTCCCTTCTGATCTGGGTCATTACCCATTCATGCCGCAGGAGTTCGTTATTCATCCTCCAACTTTTTACCCTTGTTTTACTAGTGGTCCTGTTATTAATCTCCAGCTTTATGGCATAGTGGTAAGAGAAAGATGTCTGTATGATCTCTATGTGTTTGAATTTACTTATGGTCAATTTTTGAAAATGTGCCATGTGGACTTGAGAAGAATGTGTATTTTTTTTCATTTGGATGGAAGGTCCTGAATATGTCCATCATATCTAGTCGTCTTATTGTGGTATTTAGTTCTATAGCCTCTTTGCTGAGCTTCTTACCCAAAGATCTGTCTTTCTCTGATAGTGGCATGTTGAAGTTTCCTACAATAATTGTTGAGTCTGTAATATCTTCTTTCATGTTCTGAATAGTCTGTTTGACAAATTTCGCGGGTCTCTCATTTGGCACATATATATTTATTATGGTCACTGGTTCCTGATGAAGTGTTCCTTTGAGCATTATAAAGTGCCCCTCCTTGTCTCCTTTTATGGCTTGAACCTTGAGATCTGCTTCATCTGAAATTAGGATTGCGACCCCTGCTTTTTTTGATTCACCATTAGTCTGATATGTCCTCTTCCAGCCTTTTATTCTTAGATTATTCTTGTTTGCGAGTTTAATTTGTGTTTCCTGCAGGCAACATATTAATGCATTATGTTTTCTTAGCCGGTCAGTCAGCCTTTTTATTTTAATGATGGAGTTCAGGCCATTGACATTTAGAGTTATTATTCCAATCTGTGGTGGGTTCATTTCTGGCCTTTTGTGTTTTTTAGTGTGTTTTTTATCTTGCTCCCCTTTTCATAGCTCTGTTGTGTTTTCATTAGGGGACTTCTTTATTATTCTGTGTTCTACCTGTGGCCGTATGTTCTTGGTGATCATGGTTATTCTGTTGGCTTCTTGGTGAGGTTGGAGTATAGGATGGTCTCCTGTTTGTGTTTGGTGGGTGATGGTCTTCTGGCTATAGTGAGTCGGCAAGGATTTTCCTCAGAGTTGGGTGTCTCACAGCATATTCTTTAAGTTTTTCCTTATCTTGAAAGCCCCTTATTTCCCCATCTATCTTAATAGATAGCTTTGCAGGGTAAAGAATTCTAGGGGAGGCCTTGTTTTCCTTCAACTTCTGGAAGATATTGGTCCACTCTCTTCTCCTCTTCATGGTTTCAGTTGATAGGTCTGCACATATTCTTACCTAAGAGCCCTTATATGTGACCATCCTCCTTTTTCTTGCCGCTCTCAGGATTTTCACTTTTCCTCGAAGTTGGATAGTTTAACTATTATGTGCCTTGGTGAGTTCTTCCCGGGGTCTAGTCTACTTAGTGTCCTCTCTGCTTCCTGTATGATAGACTGGTTCTCATTCATTAGGTTGGGGAAATTTTCTTTCAGAAATTCCCTTGTTAAATTAGCTGTTGATTTCTTCACCGTGTCTTGTTCTGGTAGGCCAATGATACGGATGTTGTTCTTTTTCATAGTATCGCTCATTGACCTTAGGTTTTCCTCTGTATCTTTTATTATCTTGTTTGACTGTCTTTCTCGTTTATTGAGGTCAACCTGATTGTCTTCAAGGTCACTGATACGAGTCTCAGCCTCATCCAATTTGTTCGTGAGTCCGCAACCCTGTGTACAGCTTCTGCTATTTCCCCTGTTACCTTCTGTTTTTCTCTCTGATGCTTGATCCTCATTCCCTCTATTGTGGACTTCATCCCTTCTATTGTGTCCTTCATCCCCTCTATCATTGCATCTTTTGTCTGTGTAGCTTCCTTTAGTTCTTCTATCAATCTTTGGAGAATTTCTTTTTGTGGCAGATCCACATCAAATTCTTCTATGAATGTAATGAGACCTGTTGCTGTGGTTTGTCTTTCTTGTTTACTTATTAGTACTGAAGTGGTGTTCTGTTGTTTACGTGATGCTTTTGATGAGGTCGGTGCCATTTTCCTGTTTCCAAAGGCCCTTGTTTACTTTCAAAGTGATTGGTGTTTTCACAGGGTACCTCTTTTTTACCATGGAGATTGGTTTCTGTGTAGTCAGGTACCGTGTTGCCTTAAAAGTCAGCTGTCCCCTTGTTTCCACGCAGCTTTCTGTGCACACAGACTCCTGGACACACATATTCCCAGACACACACACACTCCCAGCCACAGACACCCACACTGTACAGTGCAGCAGGCTCCCACCTCTGGTGCTGGGTTTGCAGAAGTTCAGCTTATGTATGTCCTGAGCCAATCAGCTGTCCTCTTATTCTCACATAGATTCTGTGCACACAGGCTCCTGGGGGCAGACTTTAAGGCCCACAGACTCCCTGGCCCACAGGCTCCCCAGCTTGGAAGGGCCGGAGGAGGACCACAGGGCGGGGGACATACTCAAGCGGTCAGACTCCCCACCTAGGAGAGGTTGGAGGAAGACCGCAGGGCAGAACCATGCTCAAGTGTCTAAGCGTCCCCAGCTAGCAAAGACGTGGGGAGGACTATAGGGCAGAACCAGACTCAAGGGGCCAGACTCCCCACCTATGAAAGGCTACAGGAGGTCCACAGGGCAGAGTCAGACTCAGACATCTAGGCTCTTCAGCTAGGAAGGGCGGGAGGGGTACTACAGGGCAGAGCCAGGCTCAAGGGAACAGATTCCCCACCTAGGAAAGGCCAGAGGAGGACCACAGGGAAGGACCAGGCTCAACGGGGCAGAATCCCCACATAGGAAAGGCCAGAGGAGGACCACAGGGCAGGATCAGGCTCCATGGGGTGGAGGAAAGGCCAGAGGGGGCCAATAGGGCAGAGCCAGACTCAGACGTCCAGGCTCTTCAGCTAAGAAAGGCAGAAGGTGAACCACAGGGCAGAGCCAGATTCAAGGGGGCCAACTCCCCACCTAAGAAAAGCCAAAGGAGGGCCGCAGGGCTGAGCTAGGCTCAAGGGAACAGCTTCCCCACCTAGGAAAGGCCAGAGGAGGACCACAGGGGAGGACCAGGCTCAACGGGGCAGAATCCCCACCTAGGAAAGGCCAGAGGAGGACCACAGGGTAGGACCAGGCTCCAGGGGGTAGATTCCCCACTTAGGTAGGGCCAGAAGAGGTCCACAGGGCAGGACCAGGCTCAAGGGGGAAGACTCCCCACTTAGGAAGGGCCAGAGGAGGACCACAGGGCAGGACCAGGCTCCAGGAGGGAGACTCCCCACCTAGGAGAGGCCAGAGGAGGCCCACAGGGCAGGACCAGGCTCGAGGGGGCAGAATCCCCAGCTAGGAAAGACCAGAGGAGGACCACAGGGCAGGACCAGGCTCCAGGGGGCAGAATCCCCCCGTTAGGAAAGTCCAGAGGAGGACCACAGGGTAGGACCAGGCTCCAGGGGGCAGAATCCCCACCTAGGAAGGGCCAGAAGAGGCCCACAGGGCAGGACCAGGCTCCAGGGGAGAGACTCCCCACCTAGGAAAGCCAGAGGAGGCCCTCAGGGTGGAGTCTGATTGAAGAGTTCAGGCCCCCAAACTAGGAGAAGCTGCAGGCGGGTTGTGTCGCCGACAGAGACTTGATCAGTCTGCTTCTCGTGCCACTGCAAGCAGCGGCGATGAAGAACTCAGAGACCCGATTCTGGCTAAAGATAAACAACGTTGAGAAACCCCCACCTGGCACCCAAAAACTCCAGCCTGGCTCTCCTCTGCAATCTGCCTGCTTTCGCACCACGCCACTGCCCGGTTCCCGCTAGGGAAAGCCGCTCCGAAACACTCCCGACTGGCTCTCCTCTCCAATCGGCAGGACTCGCGCCGCCTTGGGTGACCTGAGAGGCGGATCCCCCGCTAGGGAAGGCGGTGTTGAAAAATCTCCTGCCTGGCGCGCCCCTCCAGCGGCGTCCGCGCGGAGCACTGCCCGAACTTTCCCGGGCTCAGTTCAGGGGGAATCTAGATAGAAATTTAGATAACAGTTTTAACCATTTTTTTCTTTTCCAACATAGCATTTTAAGTGAGGGATTTTGCTTAAGCACTGCCTGAGATGCACCCCATGTTTTAAAATCTTGAATTTAAATGGAATTTACAATTATATAGAAAAGCGGAATAAAATTAAATGATTTCATGCCCCACCTTTCCTACATTGCTCTAATATTAAACCTTTAATACCATAACTATGAAAATTAGAAAATTAACGTTAGTATAGCCATTGAAGCAGTGGTTGTTACATAATCTGCTGTCAATTTAAGGATTAAGAGTTTAGGGGTGGAGTGTAGGCTATAGATCAGGTCACACCCAATGAGGCTTCTATGTGAGCATGGTCTTCTCCTAAGGATTCTGGAAATTCTTCTATTTTTTTCTTGGAAGAGGAAGACACTTTCTCTCTTGGCTCACTCCCTTGGGGATGCTCTACTGACAAGACATGTGGCACTATGATGATATACTCCAAGCCCTGGGAACTAGAAAAGTCATGTGGGAACTCCGAGCACTAAGAGACTTCCACCGTCACTGGATCCACAAGATTTTGCAACCAATGGTGTGTGATCTTCCTGTATTCGGCATCATTGCATGCATTTCATGAGTCTAGAGGGGCTTTATAGATTGATATCGAACATATGGGCTAATATTAGACTTATGGACTTACTCTGGAATGGACTGGGATGTTTTTCTCAATGTTCAATTGCTCTTGTATATAAAACCCTGCCCATACATTCATGAGTCTTCCTGAATTTGTTTCTATAGCCTACCTAGACTAGCACACACTAGATTATAGTGATCATCTGATTTTCACCATTTTCTCATTGTTTCCATTCTTGTTATTTCTTTTTAGTTCTTATTAGTCTCTAATTTATGAAAAACTGCTCAGTCTTTTATATCTTTCATAAACAGTACTTTTGAGACATACTACCCAGGTCTGGTGTGGATCATCCTCAGTTTAGGTTTGTCTGATTGTGTCAGACAGGGTTCTCTTAGAGAAATAAAATTCAGGACACTAGTAATTATTTTTTTTATATTTATATATAAAGAGAAAAGTATATAAGAAAAAAAGAGAAAAAGTTAACTATAATACAATACAGGTTGCTCAGTGCAACTCACTGGAGTCCTTTGTAGAGCAATCCAGGCTATTGGTTACAGGCAGCAAACGGCAGAGCAACAGTCACCAACTGCCACCAACTGCCACCAACTGTCACCAACTGTCAGCCAGATGACAGAGTCCAACAGTCCCCAGCTCAAGGGATGTATATCTCAGGAGCGTGGCGAAGCAGGGCTTGAAGGATCCTCAACTCACAGTAACACAGTCCACGGTTAGGTGTCCCACGGGCAGTGTTGCTTGGAGGTCGAGGCACAGGAAGAACAAGGCAGCTCTCTGGTCCGAAGATCCGGAAGCAAGCGAGAGAGGGGGCGGAACCTGCGAAGCCCCTCCCACATCCGCCC